>CACRXK020002806.1:0-40412 GCA_902702795.2 Paramuricea clavata | reverse complement strand
CCTAGTTTCCATTTGGTCGTTAGTTGTCGCTGGCACGACAAGTGGCTGATGTAATAGAGTGTCAACAAAACTTTATAAAACTCTGCAATCATTAAGACTGATTTGCATATAACACACAAAAGACTATTATTATATTAGACTATTTCACATCTACCGCTTGTCGTGCCAGCGACAACTAACGACCAAATGGAAACTAGGCTTTAAAGTTATCGATGACGTGATTTTTTATTAGGTTGCAGTAAAGTCGAAGCGTTGGAAGCCGCGTCGTTACATCCAGCTCAATTACTTAAAATATCAGATCGTAAAGGAACATTAAATTATGGTGCGGATGCAGATATTATTCTTTTAAATAATGACTTGGAAATACAAGCAACTTTCATTGCTGGTAATTTAGTATGGTTGAACAATACAAATACACTAGCCCAAGAAATATTTCATTGCTGGTAATTTAGTATGGTTGAACAATACAAATACACTAGCCCAAGAAATATTTCATTGCTGGTAATTTAGTATGGTTGAACAATACAAATACACTAGCCCAAGAAATATTTAATTGCTGGTAATTTAGTATGGTTGAACAATACAAATGCACTAGCCAAAGAAATATTTCATTGCTGGTAATTTAGTGAAAATGATTGTACGTTATTTTCATGATTAGTGGTCACAATGGATCTAAATATTTTTTCCATCCCAATCTTGTTTCCGTAGTTTACTTTCTCTGTATCTCTCTGTACTGACAGTACTGACAGTACTGTATATCCCATCCCGAACTTCCTTCATGTCAATTGTTCATTTTCATAAATGACATTAGTCGTTATACAGTTACTATAGCTAGCTATGGTATGCTATAGCTAACTATGCAGTATTTTTACAGTCAGTTGTATAATTTGGATACATAATGCTATATGTTTCTAAAACATATTGCACATCCTGCAGTACAATTACCTGAATGAACAATTTCACCTCCGTTCATTTAAGAAATGTGATTTAGCAAGCAACGCCGTTTTTCCGGGTACCCCATTATCCTTCTGTAGCAACACAAGAGCACTAGAGCAGCAAGAGTGACCCTTAATGGATCTCTAAGGAGAGCAGTTGGAAGCAAATTGATAGAGCATGCAATCCCATAGAAATAAAGTTTAGTTTATAATATTGAACACAATTCAACTAATATACGGGAGAGATGATTTCAATAAATATGCCAGAAATCACGCTGCTTGTATTCTTGTCTCCTGTGAAGTTGTCCCCTGTGATTAAATTGAATATACATTAACAATCGCGTTCGTGATGCTTCTCTCGCACAGGCATAACGCTGATTGTCATAATTTTTGCTATAATAAATATTGCAATAATGGTCTTCCGTTGTTCTAAGCATTTTAGTTGAATTCTGATTCAATGGAATAAAATTATTACACAATTATACAAGTAATGTAATATTTATTTTTAGCAGCTTTATACTCGCCTTGTCCTGCTGTGAAACATTTGACACATACAGTATGAGACTAAAGGGGCTCTTAATCTATATAAGACACGGGCTAGCCCGGCTAACAAGGCTGAATAATTAACTTTGTGTTACAGATGCTTCACTATGAGACTTTCTATAGCTAGGATAAACACCGAGAGGGAGCGATTTTAATTTTATGTCAGATAATGACCCGAGGACGCGCAATCATATTTAATTCATGGTTGAGGAGGTTTTTCAACAAAGTTTTGTCTGTTTCGTCTTCTTTGAACGACAATTTTCTGAGTTTTCCTTCATCATTTCAGCTAATTAATATTCAAGATGATGATTAAAAATAATCACCTCGGTAAAGAAAACCGACTCAATCATGAATTACCTAAAATAAAGTTGATATAGAAATGGTTTAGATGATATAAGCTTAATATCTTTATGTTAATCTGTATCTTCGTTGCCGCAAAGGAAATATTTTTGTGACACGAATGAGCCCGTGTAGTCGGGCTAGCCCGCCTAACCTGCCTCATATAGACAGCTCCTAAATTGAGTTTAAAGCTTTGAAAATGATATAGTGGCTGGCCAATATTCAAGCAACTTAATTAAATGACAATAATTTTGAAAAGCATTCTTAATAATTATTCTTTGTGTGGCATTTTGCTTAATTATATCGGCTGTCAATCTTAGTTAATGATTCAAGTCATCAGTCGAAATTTAAAGAGAAGGGCATTTGATATCATGCAATGGATTTGTTGTTCAACTTTTAATAAAATTAATTACAGTCAGGAGAAGGAGGAGAACAGTCGCAAACTAAAGCCTGTAATATTTAAGACCTGATGAACCGCAAGAAATATATTCCCCTTTCTCTCTGACAAATGGCCTCTGCTTAAAAAAACGATATATTTAATGTTTAGAGGTTGTTGTGAAACTACTGCAGACTCTGGCATCTTTTATCTTTGTCAGGAACGAATTGATCGAAATATGTCTATTTTTGTATTAATCCGATTTTAAGCCATTGTATAAAGCTATTGCCAATGAGGAATGTTTATTTTGATTTGCAATATCAGGTCCTCTTTCGTGTTCATTGTGTTTGTACAATTTTCTTAATTAAGTTTTTGGTAATTCTGTCTCAAGGGCTGGCTTCTTCAAACATATTCATATCACGTTGTTCTTAACTAATAAATAATGTGTGGTGCAACAAATCAAAAGTGGCTTTGATTGGAACAATTAGTGTTGTAGCCAATATTGAAGACCTCATGTGAATATTTGATGGATTGAAGAAATAGTTTTTTACAACGTTCTGTCAATTACGGAATTTCTTTTGTAATTTCACAATGGCACACCAAGTGTCACAGCGTAGGTGTTTGACATGAATAGATATCTTAAGCTGCTACATCATATTGTTGGACATGGCGAGAACTTCGCACGTATCACCAAATATGCTGATTCTTTTTCTTTGCTCTAGTTTTTCACTAGTTCATTTGACAGGAGCAAGTACGACAGTTTACTTCGCTGGTATGTTTCCATCCTGGCCAAACAAAGCAAGAGTTCCGGGGTTTGTGTTGGAAGCTGGAACAAGACTTGCCTTAGATCACATCAATAATGATTCATCAATTCTGCCTGGTTACACACTAGATATGGTCACAGGAGACAGTAAGGTCAGATACTTACTTGAAACGTAAATAATACTTTATATAGACACTATGTCAGTCGATTTCTGTTAATAACCTTGTCGAGTTTTATTAACCTTACGGGCTTATATAATTATAACATTAATTAATATTAATTATAACGATTATTAATATAGGTAAGTTATATATTATCATATATATGTTGACAAATGTGATACCGTTGGATGTCATGAATGTTGTGCTTTCAATCCATCATGTTTGACTGCAGACTACCTCGTTTTTGAATAATACATTACTGCATGTTTAGTGACTTTATCATTTTTAGCTTCCAAAAATTAATAAGGATGAATTCTCTTCGTCAATTAGTTATAATGAAGTCTTATCTTTTTTTCACATGGATGTTTATATATTATTAGCAAAAAACATTCACACAACATATGGATATTAAGATACATTTTCTGAATCTGAGATACCAAACACAAAGTGTTGTTTATTATAATTACTATTTTCACTTTCGTAATCGAAAGCTTTAAAGTAGAGTAGTTTGGAATGATAACAATGAATGGAATGTGTTTTATAACTGTTTCGTCATAGTTTATAATTTTGTAACAGCACGAGATGTCCCTCCCCGACGTGTACTGAATCTTTCCCATCGAGACGATCAACCATGATGTTTTATCTGTAGCTCCTGGGTTTCTCAATACACATCAATCTCTATTTTTATAAATGGATGTGAATAAGTAACTGTTACAATAATATATAGAACAAAGCTTTAATATTACATTCCTAAGTCGGGTTTCAATCTTCATAATCAAGAATAAAGGGATATAACAATAGATCTCAAACTCATTAATAATTCCATGAATTAATAATTCCCATAAATTAGCCCTCCTTATTACTTTATTTTGCTCACATGATAATACTGGATACCTTGTTTGAAATATTACAACAAAAATCCAGTTTCTTTTATTTTGAAACTCGTGTAGCCATTTTCATGTCTTGCTCAACCATGAAATATTATGTAATTAACGGTTTTAGTGCCAATGGCAGTACAGAATTCCATCCCTATATAATATATTATAAAAGTTTTATATATAATAAATTATAAAAGTGATACTGGGTGATAACAATTATTAGATGCTTAAGGTGTTGACAGTCAATTTGAAACAACAGTTTATTAATTTGGATTGACCAACGGAAAAATAATGAAAGAACTAAGCGGCAATATTTGAGAAAACTTCTTTCAAATAAGATAATTGCTGTTCATTGTCATAGCATAAGTTCTTTCAAATTTGGCAATTACTTTCTATTGCTATAGTATACCGTTAACATTCCCCATATAAAATTTGGTATTTTGCTGCTAAACTACACTCCTACCCCTTGTCCTTACTGAATCGTAACCATTGGCATTACCCTATATATATTTTCACATTGAAGAATTCATGAATTAAAGTTCTTTATGGAACATTGGTACGTGTTTTTTTTTTTTTTTTTTGGGGGGGGGGGGGGCGCAGGGAACATCCTCCCTGCCCTTTCTTAAGGGGGTGTAATGGTGTCCTTTTGATTTTAGGGAAGTCTTTGAAATGTTTTAAACAATCATTAAAAAATCATAACATGTTCGCTGCATGAGCCCAAAATTGCGAATCAAACTACGTTCGCTTAAACATTGAAATTATAACATACTCGTTACATTTCTTTTCGCGAGCTTGTAGGAGAAAGTGTAGAATTATTTCAATCTTTATAATGACTTGTCCATATCAACGTTGCCTCGTTTGTATCTTTCCATTGATTTGTAGTGTGATCCTAAAGTATCCTTTAATTCCTTGGTGACTCTACTTGCTCAACCTCCTAGCATCTTGGCAGTATATGGTGCTGCATGTTCTGACGCAACTCAAACATTGGCTGGGATGACAGCCTTTGCCAATGTTGCTCAGGTGAGAAGACTTTACAGTCAGTAACTGAATGAGGTCCACCATACCAGCAGTATCTTGATGCCTGCATGGGACCAACGGAAAGTACAAGACAAGATCACTCTGTTATCATCATAAAATGTGTGACTCGCAAATGAATTATTAGATTATTCGTCTTTATTTAAACAATATACATGACCATGCTCTTACTAGAAAAATTTACTTTACCAAATCAAAATGTCTCTGCGTGCATGATCGGAAAATGTATTCGCTGAATATAATAGCAAAGAGGTTGTTAATTATATGGGGGATTGAATTTCATTTTGTGCAAATTACGGTTTTGAGGTTGTCTTTCTATAGTATGCGCTAAAATGTATTACATCTGAAATAGAATCATTTTCTGATAAAAGTATGTTTCCCTTCAGATATCCCATACATCCACCAGCCTGAGTTTATCCGATGCCGCTCAGTATCCATCACTATACCGCGCTATCCCAACTGACTTTCCTGCTATTCAAGCAAGTATAGCATTGTTGAAAATGTTGAATTGGTCAAGAGTGGCAATCATTGGAGAAAAATCTGCTTCTGGACTGGTATGTATGTCACGTGGCATGAATAATATCAGCGTATTTTTCGGTTTCAATCACGTGATATTTTAGCATAATTTGACTCTGGTGGGGGTCAACCATTGAACTGAGGTCAACTGTAACAAAATAGAAACAAAATGATGTAAACGAGTTCTCCAACTAATATAAAAGTCAATTTAAAACAATATAAATAGTATAAAATCCGTCTTTTAACCTTGACACAAACCCTCGACCCCCACGTGACGTCATATGAAATCCAAGAATACGGGCGAGGAATAATTCTGTGAACTGTGTTGTAAGAACCTCGTAATGAAGAAGAAATAAGAATAGCATTGCTCTCAGAATGAAACATAAGAGAAGATTGCTCTGAAATTAAAATGCTGTGTCCAGCCAATTTTTGATAGTTTCCTCCGCCTGTTTATTATCAATATGTATATGCATATGATGGTATTGAAGAGTTATTGGTTACATACACCAGAGTAAGAATTGCAACACATCGTATTGTGTATAGACTGACCTTAATGATGGTGTGTAGAATATTGCAAACATAGCTCTTTCAGTTGGTCTTCACTAAGTCCACTGATTATGTTTGGATGTGGTTACTGATGAAATAGCGCTATTTCTGCTTTCTGTTTCAGTTGGAAACTGCTTACGAAGTGGCTGTAAGGGATATGGCAAGAAATGGAATTGATATTCAATGGAATAAAGTAATAAATGCTGACCAGATTGAACAGAGTATTGCTGAAATTAAGGTACTTTTTCGTACTAGTTTCATATTATTCTGACACTGCACAGAACAAGGAAAAATTCGTTTTCTCGAGCAGTATTCAAACTCACATCGTCGGATTTCTAGACCGCCGCTCTACCCATTGAGCTATCGAGTCAACGGGAAATCCCGGACGAGACAACGAAGTTTTCGTTGTTTTATATATGCAGTGTTGGAATGGAATGATATGAACCCATATGTTCCCGAGGTTCGATACTTTTCACCCCTCTTTAATTTACTCCTTGCTAAACCTGTCACATGAAACTAAATAAGATAAGAGGATTTATTTCCATAAGCAGGATGTCTGTTACATGCATTCACAGATTCACTCTACAGCAATGTTTCAAGGCCCCGACCTCCATATCGAAAAATTCATCATACAGTAAATCTCTTACTTAGTGAAATAAAGAATATACTTTGTTCACTTAATAAGAATTTTTAGTCAAAACTTCTTTGATTTTTTTCTTCATTTCAGGATAACGATGTTCGTATTATTATTACAGCTGTTAGTTCAGCATTTGGAAAAAATTTGATGGCTCAGGTATAGAAAATCAGTTGCTTTGCGTTAAAGTTGTATAAATAAATCGAATCAGAGAGATCGAAAATACATCGAAACGAGTGAACGCCTAAAATTTTGGTTGGCGCATGATTTATGGCTTAGGTGGATGGTATTTAACAACGCTAATGCAGAGGGGTGGTAATGATGAGTCCACAGATCATACCACTGACTTTTTCTTGTTTTAACATGCGTCCAAACCATAAATCGACCAAATAAAATCGCGTTGTATAGTGGCTCGAGCTGTTACTCGTGAGGGGAAAATAATCAATTTTAACCAAATCGTTTAGGCCAGAGACGTCCAGGTATAGAGGTTTTCCATGGTTTATTAAGTAGTTTTGTTGAGTCGTTAAAGAAAATTTAGTAAATGTTTCTTCACCACCAAAATCCCAACACTCCATTTTGTAACTAACCAAGAGTTCGTTTGTCTACGTCGTTCCTTGTATCATATTATTTCCTTGCATGAAATTAAAATCGCCAATTGTTTCAATTTTCCCAGGATCACTGAGCAATTCAGAAGCCCGTAAATTTTGGTGATCCCAGTATGCAACACGATAACAGTAACAATATTGGTAACTCCATCTGCATGTACACAACCCTCAATCCACACATATGTAATCGTGCATGGTCTGTTCAGGCTTACGTTTCTTCATTGGTGGCCACAGGATGATGTGCATTCATCATTTAGATTTTAGACAACATTTAACCCACACATGTAATCGTGTTATTTTTTATTGAAGAAGCAACTTTCGAAAGGTTGCGAGCAAGAAAAAAACAACTGGTTTAAGACTAGATAAATTCGAGAAAAACAGTTACACTAAAACCGACAAATATTTCATGTTCTGTTTAGGCTTACGTTGCTGGATTGTACGGTCCTGACAAAGTTTGGATTTGGCTAGAAACGTATCCAGCAACATGGTGGCACGATACAAACGCGACTCAACATGAAATCATGAAAACTGTTGTTCGATATTCTTTTGGTTTTGGTGATAATGTAAATGTTCACGACAATACAACTAACACTATTTCAGGACGTGTGAGTATTATATGCACTTTGTTTAATTAATATAACCCTCATCATACATACAGGATCAGACAACTTCTACAGCTCGCCATACATACAGGATCAGACAACTTCTACAAGCAAAGCAAACAAATTAATACCAATACTTCATGCAAACATAGGCGTACGGGACTGATGGTTTACGGGAGGACAGTTTATCCTGAGCCTTTACAGTTCATAGAAGGAAAGGAAAATCATTACTTATCAAACTTCATGTGAAAATCTGCAGATAAAAATGCAACAGAAATCCAAATCTTTAGTGTCGGGTTGTTGTGCATGCGAGAAGCGTCCTGTTTTGATTCAAGACAAAAGAAAACTTGTATGCTCTCTGCTGTAGAAATGAAGAGATTAACATTAAAGCCTAACCTAGCTGTTCTGGAATCAAGGCTTGCTCAACTCTGACATGCATCTTGACATTTGAGATGTGTTCAAATAAACATAAAACGCCTGGATGTATATCGCATTTGGAACGCGCCAACATGATTCTTCCTATTCGTCTTTGTTTCAAACCATTTGCAACATAAATGCTATAAGGAGATTAAATAAAGTAGTACAATCTGTGCCAGTGTAGGTAGACTAGGTAGTGCACGTGTACCAATAATAAGAAAGCTTCAGATTGACAGGGATACAACTACATGAAAAATACAAGGAGAACTTCGACGTTTCGAGCCCCTTCAAGGCCTTTCGTCGGGACGTTTTAAGTATAGTACATAATTTTAGCATTTAATTGTTTAAACATGTATCAATCGAATTTAATTATTTTGACAAATTAGACTTAATTTGAAATTTCTAATCAACAGACCCCGCTCGAAATTTGGATAGAATATCTTCAAAGACTAAACATGCCATTCATTCCTTCACTTGCCTCGTATTCTTACGATGGAGCTTGGTTCCTTGCGAAAGCTCTTGATCATGTCGTGAGAAATCATGGAGTGAAACTGGAAAATATCCAAACTGGAAATGAAACATTTTATGAACTTCTTATTTCAAGTTTAAGTTCTGTCACTTTCACTGGGCTTACGGTACGTATATAAAGATTTTACTGTACATCATTCATTATGACGGCAATAGTCTACTAGTGCTGAACAAGTATATAAAACCTGCATTATTACTGTACACGCGTTCGTCATCTTTGCAATATATATTGTTTTAGGGTTTATTTAAGATATACAGCAAAGATTATAGAGAACGACTGGATGGACCTGCGCATATCTTTCAATATGATCAAGGTTAATTTAATTGTACTTTTATTAACAAAGCTAATAATATACAGGGTGTCCCAAAAAAAGTGACACTATAGAAATTATCTCATTGTTCTTAAGCCGCTCTTAAACGCGCGTGATTACACGCCTGGGAATTTAATGAACTTGTATTTACATTTCGCTTTGTCCAAATATTTTAACGCCCGAGTCAAGCAAAACGATTACACTAATAAACGGTTTGCTTTTTTATTTTAAATTCCAGAAGCAGAAGTTTATGCACCTCTGGGATCAACTTAGTGCTAGGGCATTCAAATTATAACAATAGGATAATTTCTATAGTGTCACTTTTTTTTGGGACACCCTGTATATATAATGATAGCATAATTTGAAATGGCCTCCAGCCTTTCCTTACATCTTTTTAACACGTGTATTAACATTATTCATTATAGCATGTAAATTCAGTGGCGGTCATTAATTAAATTAGCTAAATTTCTTTGTACATTGATTCCCTATTCTTTTACATGTCGGAGCATCTCTCCTAACGTGAAACAGCATAACTATTTGGAGATATGTTAGCCTCCTCCACAGGCGTGGAGTCAGTTAGCCTGCGAATTCCCTGGAGATGCCTGTGGAGGAGGCATAGAGATATGTTTTTCTTCGTCTAATAATATACATGAAAAAATTTCTTAATTCTGATTGGCTAAGAGCAGAGCAATTTTTTCGAAATACAGTGCCAAGAAAAGAAATACAGTGCAAATTTCCTAATTTTCTTAATTTTTTAATTTTTTATTTTTCAAATTTCTTAATTTTCTTAATTTCTAAATGTGACTTACGCACGTGACTGCATAATTTTTTCATGTATGTTATTAATAAGTAATAGCATGGTTTCTTGTGCAATTTGAAAAAACATATACACTCGTGAGTTTTTCAAAGACTTCAAATTGCACTCGTCCTTCGGACTCGTGCATGTTTTTTTCCAAATTGAAACTCGAAACCATACTATTATTACTTATATAAATTAGCTTTCAGTTTCAAAACACTTTTTGAAACTGAAATTACCGTTTACCGTTCTGTGTGACAACTGAACGAATTGTTTCTTACAGTATTTATTGGCAAATAGTTCCTTGTCTCGAAAGTTGTTTACAAGTCATAGAATTTTGTGAAAGTTATATATAATTAAGCTCCTACCTATACATGATCTGTCATGGTGTTCTACCTTACAGTAAATAGCTATTTTATTCTAGATGGCAATGCTGTTGAAGTAATTACGTATGATGTTTTGAATAATGTCACAACTATCAAAGTTGGGCATGGACATTTATGGAGAGGTTTGTTCACTTGATGTTCTTTAAGCTTTAATTTTACCAGAGTGATGCGATATATTCTACGAAGTTGTAAATTTCTGCCTTGTATATATATATATAGGCTGATATTAGAAAAAATATTTGATCCATAGTACGGGAAGTGACGACAAAACTGTCTCGAACGTAATTTACACACACGACGACAACGGTAATAACAATTGGACCGCCGATTCTCAACAAAAAAAGAGAATTAAAACTGTTTTTGTGGCGAGACTGACTGCTTTTTCGTCCCGGCCACGTTCTAGATTAAGGACACTTTAGCGAAGACTTTGTCGTTGGGGGAGGGAGGGGAGATGTAAGCGTCCAAATTACCTGCTTTTTGAATTATGGGTTTACGTTGCCTAAAAGCAGTGTTTTATATTTAATGTGGTTTTCTCATGAGTACATTAGCAAGTCTTATAATTTACTTGAAAATGAGCTTTAGTCACCTAGAAATTTACCTGAAATTACTCATGAATAAATATTGCGTGGGGGTGTCGCACCCCATGCCCACACCCAGGTCACAATGGCCCTGACTCTTACTGTGCTTTCACTAATATATTCTGTATAATACTTTCACTAATTCCCACGGGGTATTAACTATATATTACCAGAGCGCCATAAAACAGGCCGTGTTTTACAGCACCCTATACTATTAATTACTCACTGTACCAAACTCAATGCATGTTGTATGGGGTTTACCTACATCAGCTACATGTACATACGTGTTCAAGATCATGTCTCAGTCTTTAGATCTCTTTTATAATAGCCAACATACAAATTGTTTCATTTGATATCCATTAATTCCAAACATTTTTAAAGTATCCTTTCAATCGCCCTTCTCAGACGATCAAGCTATTCCAACTGATAGAGGAGCAATGAGTACGACAGTTTACTTTGCTGGTATGTTTCCATCTTTGCCAAACAAAGCAAGAGTTCCTGGGTTTGTGTTGGAAGCTGGAACAAGACTTGCCTTAGATTACATCAATAATGATTCATCAATTCTGCCTGGTTACACACTAGATATGGTCACAGGAGACAGTAAGGTCAGATATTTTTGAGAAGTTTAGTGCATGGGCTGCTGAAATGAGTGCATGCATGGTCGTAGCGTGACCGTCAAAAGATTCCATCGTTCTTTAATATTACTGCTATAGGCCTGTTCTAAACGTCGCATTTTACATGCGCCGAATGCATTCAAAACAACAGATAATCAGCTGAAATGCCTCATTAGCCATTGTTTTGAATGCATTCGGCGCATGTAAAATGCAACGTTTAGAACAGGCTATAGTCATGCCAATCAGCCAATGTACAGTAAGAAAGTAGAGCAAAAACTTTCCCCTATTCATTCAAATAAGGCAAATAATTTTTCATCGCCATATTCGCGTTTCGTTTCGATTCCCAATTCAAATGAGTTCATGAAACACATATTATAATAATCTATACGTTGACTTGTTGTATCTTTGCATTGATTTGTAGTGTGATCCTAAAGTATCCTTTAATTCCTTGGTGACTCTACTTGCTCAACCTCCTAGCATCTTGGCAGTATATGGTGCTGCATGTTCTGACGCAACTCAAACATTGGCTGGGATGACAGCCTTCGCCAATGTTGCTCAGGTGAGAAGACTTTAACTACACCGAGGATAAAGAAGAAGACAACCATTACTCATTCCGTTATTTCTATAAAGTCCGGTGTTAATTGCTATATAAAGATCATTATGATAAAATTGACTCTGTTAAGGTACTGCTGGTTTTCCTTCAATCTCGATTCAATGGCTCTTTGTACGAGATTGGTTTTCCTTCGTCTTTCTCATGTAAATTCTTCTTTCCGCAATTCTATCAATTCATTTCGTGGCAATAAAATTAACAATAATGAACACTTTTTGACGTTTTCTGTTCTAACGAACTGTACATGCAACTTTCATTTTATCACTTTGCTAGCTACATATAGTGGCATACCTATGAAATATGTCAACCGTGGAACGTTGTCAGATAATGATGAACCCAGCAGCCCAAGATACAATGGAGCTCATGAGAAAAACCCAGCACTGCGTTTCAACATAAAGTTGACTGAAGCGAGATTTGAACTCGCATATTCAACCAGAACCGGGCTGACAACTCTCTACCAATTGAGCTATCGAGTCAACTGGGGAGAGCACAGGTTCAAATCCATATTTAAGCACACAAGATATTCTCGCGACTTAGTCAACTTAAAACATTTGCAACACAGTGTTGGACTTTGTATCATGATGTTTTCCTGATGATATGACTCTGAAGTCTGAAATAGAATCCAACAGCCAAGGTTGCTCGGGTTTAAATCTTATTCACTCCAGATTATATATAGTTTTGAGCTCATCTTTTATAGCATGCGTCAAATGATTGAAAGTGAAATAGATTCTGTTCCCCTTCAGGTATCCCATACATCCACCAGCCTGAGTTTATCCGATGCCGCTCATTATCCATCACTATACCGAGCTATCCCAACAGACTTTCCTGCTATTCAAGCAAGTATAGCATTGTTGAAAATGTTGAAATGGTCAAGAGTGGCAATCATTGGAGAAAAATCTGCTTCTGGATTGGTATGTATAATTACTATCTATGGGAAGCTATACCATCTCTTGGTTAAAAATCCAAAACCTGAGTCATTTTTAGGTCGTCATCCTAAACCATCATAATGATTCATAATTATAGTATTGTTTGTCCGACCCAAGTGTATTGCTGTCCAACCGAACTGTAGCTTTGTCCAACGTAAATCAAAATTACCCTAGTGCAGGACTAGAGGCTCGTATGTTAAATGGAGAATCAGACTAGTGTATAAAAAGCGAACTGGAAATGTTGTTTTAATGTAATCAAGGGCGGGGCGGCGAGCGAAGTGAAGTAGAAAAAAGGCTTAAGTTGTGGAACTGTACAAAACAAGTGAAACTCCAAAAATCGATAACATTTTTATTTATCTACGTTTCGACTATATTTCAGTCATCATCAGGATAAACTAGCTAGGTTATATATCAAAAGCGGCATTTATATGAAGAAATATGATACAATAATTAGGTTGATTATTAATGAATTAATTAAATATGATTAGTTCTTTAGAAGCTTTAAGTCCATGATTAAGTTCAGGTTTATATCTTTGAGTAGCGAGGGATTCTTGATATAGTAAAAGGGACCAATGGTTAGATTTATCAATTATTTTAGTGTTGTTGAAAACATGTTCAGCCATTATACTGGTTTGATCAGACTTTGCGTCATCGTCAGGATAAAGTTCTAAAAGGGCTTTAATATGTTGAAATTGTTCGCAAGTAGAGAGGTGTTGATGGATTACAGATTCTGTGTGATATGAATGTTCCTTAGTTCTGGTGTATAAGCAGCGATCAGTTTTGCCGATGTACCTACTATTACATCCAGGGCAAGTAAATTCATAAACTACAGAGCTTTGATAAGTTTTCGGGGTTTTATCTTTGCACGACACAAATACGTTGCTGTTAATGGTTTTCCAGTTAATAATGAATCGGCATTTTAATATGAATTGGATCCGTGCTCTTGTAAATCGCGCCTACAAAATCTGCAGTAATGCCACTCTCCTGAACAACGAATTAAAACAAATTCAAAATTTCATGTCTTGGAATGGTTTCCCTCGCAAATTAACCCAAAAACTTATTAACCAATTTAAACCATCACCACCAGTATCTAATGACAACGACAACGAAGCCACAATGACTGAATCAAACAAAACTCCTAATATCTGGTTACAACTACCCTATCTTGGCAAATTTGGTGAAAGACTAGCTCGTTCGTTGATACGCAAAATAACCCCTCTCCTCATATTAAAATGCCGATTCATTATTAACTGGAAAACCATTAACAGCAACGTATTTGTGTCATGCAAAGATAAAACCCCGAAAACTTATCAAAGCTCTGTAGTTTATGAATTTACTTGCCCTGGATGTAATAGTAGGTACATCGGCAAAACTGATCGCTGGTTATACACCAGAACTAAGGAACATTCATATCACACAGAATCTGTAATCCATCAACACCTCTCTACTTGCGAACAGTTTCAACATATTAAAGCCCTTTTAGAACTTTATCCCGACGATGACGCAAAGTCTGATCAAACCAGTATAATGGCTGAACATGTTTTCAACAACACTAAAATAATTGATAAATCTAACCATTGGTCCCTTTTACTATATCAAGAATCCCTCGCTATTCAAAGATATAAACCTGAACTTAATCATGGACTTAAAGCTTCTAAAGAACTAATCATATTTCATTAATTTGTTAATAATCAACCTAACTATTGTATCATATTTCTTCATATAAATACCGCTTTTGATATATAACCTAGCTAGTTTATCCTGATGATGACTGAAATATAGTCGAAACGTAGATAAATAAAAATGTTATCGATTTTTGGAGTTTCACTTGTTTTGTATTTTATTAAAATACTCGGTGGTTCTAAAAATTTTTAGTGAGATTTTGCTTCATATATTTCATGTATTTTGCAAGACATTTCTCAGAGTTGAGGTTGGCATTCATTTGTGCCCCCCAAAGTAGATTAATCTACTTTGGGGATTCTGTAAAATCCTGGGCTGATTCACTGATGGTTCGACTATGCAATGATGTGACAGTAGAAGTACTGATACCAACACTTGTATTTTCCCTTACCAAAGGCCATGGTGTATATCATGTATATCACTAATTTCATCATTAATTTCAGGTGTATCACTAATTTCAGGATTATCATTGCTAAATACATCACTGCTTCCAACTGACTCAGGAAGTTCTTTAACTTTTCAACACATTTTCTTTGACTTTGATTTGTTGAGTGCTTTCAACTCTTTTTCAAGCATGCCTTTCTCTCGATTTTTTTCAAGAATGGATGAATTAACATCAGCTGCTTGAAGGAACTTTTCAGCATTGCTGTACTGCTGCTTTTGTTTACATAGCAACTCAATTGTTTCTTTGAGAGATGATATGGATTCTGTTAGCTCTTTTACTCTAACAGCTCTTATTTCAGCACCTACATATTTTCGTTTTGGTTTTCCTGGTTGCTTGCCAGTGCCCATAGACAGTTGATCTTGATGCCTTTTTTGCATATTGATATCCAGATGCATCCACTTTTAACCGAGCTTGCTCAAATGATTTTCCTTTAACAAAATACTTGCATAACTCTGTAGCAGCAGCATTTACATTTGTTGATAATTTGTGGAAAATCTTTTTGCTCTTTCTTGAAGCTCTCCCACGCTCACTGTCTTTCTCCTAAAATTAACAATGGAGGAGACATCTACAATGTACTGTACAATATTTGCTATTCAGATACCTTGCATTGTTTTTATTTCGCCATGCATTGTGTTTATTTCTAAATGCTTTGCATATTGTCATTCGCAGAGATTGTATCTTAACAAGCTATCTTCACTTTGCAGTTTATGTTTAACAGTTTTTTTGTTTATTTTCAATGTCCAAGCATAAAATATTAATCTTACTGTATACCATGTATATTTTGGAGTTAACTTTTTGTTTTTACATGCAGCAACATTTATCAGGGTTCATACACATTTCCCAGAGTAAAATTCCATGACTTTCCATGACCATTTTTTAAAAATCCAAGACTTGGATTTTCTGAATTATCAGTAATATCATTAAATCAAAGCACTTTTTATTTACAAGAGGGGTGCAGGGTGGGATAAAAATAAAAATATATTTCAAACACCTACAATTTTTAATATAACTTTAGAATTTTTTTTTGACATCATCATTTCATAAAACAGTTTCTCAATATGACTATCCTCCTTGTGGTCAAAGGCCTTCAAACGTGGCAAATACTGGGGACCTCTTCATCCAGAAAAGAGGTGTATTGACGTTTAATATCATCACTTTTGCCTTCACTTAACGTTTAATATCATCACATTTGCCTTATGTCTCGATGTGCAACCATTTCATGAGGATTTAAACACTGTAGTGCCGCTGTGGTTCAGAGTGAAGCCGGAAGTGAGCTGATTGGAGCTGACGGCCGCCATGTTGGATGGCCCCACTTCATAGATGCCAAGGTTTCGTTTTGTCCATGCGTGAGATGAACATACCGCAGCAAGCGTAGGGGGTCCGGGGGCCTGCCCCCCCGGAAAATTTTTGAAATTTGGGTCTCAGAAAACGGCATTTCCAGCGTTCTCAGAACATATTTGGGTGTTATTTTTGGTTCTCAAAAACAATATTTCAGAGGTACATTTTGTGTTAAATTAAGGCACAATGTTTAACAAGTATTAGTAATAATGCATGTGAAAACATGATTAGTCAAAACAAAAACTACAATTCCAAGAGTAAAATTTTAAAAGATCATTTATATATATTTAGGAATATTATATTGTAGTTAAAAGCAGTTACATTTAAGTTTATAGTTGTAAACGAATACGCATATATCTCGATATGCATCTTCATGCATCTATCAAAATTCTATTTGTTAGAGTGTTCTTTGTTGTAATTCCATGTTGCGGATTTTGCTGTCTTCAGAAGCTCTTTCGTTGGCTCAAATTGATGGGCTGGCACGTCATTAGCAAGTTTGATAGTCAGGATGCTTGATAATGTTCCCCTGGGATCAAGATTAGGCCGGAACGCAGTTTTGTTTTTACGAACCATGGAGAAAATACGCTCTTCTTGGGCGTTAGAATGCGGGATTAAAAGTGCTAGCATAGCTATCCTGGAAAGTCTTGAAAAGCAAGCAGTATGATCTGGGGCCTTCAGTGATGAAAGGTAATGCCAAATGATGTCCATCCGGTGGTAAAACTTGTCATTTTCAGCGTCCACTTTAACTGTGGCTTGATCCCAAATTTGTTTGGGTATATTTTCATCATGGAGCAGTTGAAACTCGATAAATTCCTCAGATAACTTATCCATTTCTGCAGTGGAAGACTTAAATGGCAATATCGATTCAAACCTATATAAGTAGCATAAATGGAATAAAGGATAAAATATATACAGAGACATAAAAAATTCGAACTGTCAAAGGATTCATTTTTTCAACAGCATTATCGCTGGAGCCATTAATAGCAATAGAGAAAGGATTATTCTTTACATGTTCAACAAGACTCTGCTGGAAGAAAGGAGCAACAGCGCCATTGATAATGCAAGCGGTTTTTGTTCTTCTAGAGGAATAGTTCTTGGCGATTTCACTGTCAGAGAAAATATCTTGAAAAAGTGGTGTAAGTTCATCAGCGACGGCAAGCGGGATGTTGTGCTGGACGAGCATCGTGGCAACTTTAACTTCAGCGCGCATGGTCTACGTACATCAACAAAAAAGGAAAAACTTTATTTACAACGGATAATTACTGGATATTATAAGGAAGAATAAATTTATCCTTAAATAAAAACAGATTTACCTTTTCAGTTACAGGGCTTGATAACGAATGAAAAGAAAGGGTTGTCTGCGATCTTGCGTCTTTTGCATATCGTTGGTGCATTGATGTTGTAACATGTCGTTGTACATCCGAAAGACCCATGTGACCGCATTTTACATTACGCTTGCAGATTGTACAGTAAAAGCTGTGTTTATCTGTTCTTACTTCGTTGATGAAAGGGTATTGTTTTTTTCCAAGCAGTGTTAAATTTGGATCTGTACTTTGCAGCTCCACTGTCTTTCCTGGTCGATTTACTACTTTGTTTTAATGTTGAAGGACCTGGGCTTTCGGGAGAATTGAACTCATCTTCCGAACCAGATACCGAATCGCTTGCATCAGCCATGAAAATCAGTTTTGGAGATTTTTACTTTCTATATATACAGTACTTTGCATCTGTAGCGCAACTAACTGAATTTATGTATAAATTTGCGCGCTTTTATGCATGACTACACAGAATTCTAAATTTGTAACATGAAGTAATTTCTCGATTTAGATTTTACATAATAAATAATTTAGCGGGGCTGAGTAATAGCCTCGCCTACTAAGTACGTCAAACGTAAGCCGTATAATCGGATAGCTTGATGCAATAGCAATTAAAAATGCGATCAGGTTACATCCTGAAGTAGTGTGTTGATTGCAATGTCCGACAGTGATAACATTTAATACACAAGGAAACACGAGTTTTACAGTCTGATGTTTATTGATAGCTTATACCAAAAGAAATTAGTTCAAACATTTTACAATCACCATTATTTCTCTACATTTTAGCTTCTCAGCTAACTTTCTGCTTATGCGTGAGATAATCAAACTGAAGCGTGTGAGCGTGAGAAATGATGCTGAGGCGTGTGTCACACGCTTAATGCGTGAGACTTGGCATCTATGTATTATATGATTGCCTACATGGTTTAACTGATTGTATGAAATACTGGCAAGATATAACACTGGCCAAGCAAACACTCGACCCAACATAGGCAGCCAAGATGTACATGGCACCCTAAGTTTGCAGAAACAAAAATTGCCCCTCACAAGCATACATCAAAAGCAAGCTTCACCCAAGACAACACAATTACAGAAACCTGCATTACAGCACAGCACAAGGAATTAAATAAGACAACTAAAACTCTTCTGCAAGTTTATTTTCTGGGCATGTCAACAGAATACTTTTCTTGCCAGAAACAGAAAGGCCCTTTTCCCGCAAGAGGCATTTAATTTGATCTACAGACAAAGTTTGCAATGACTGCTGAGGATTCACCAACGTAGAAGGATTGTGGACAATGCATGGTGTCTTGGTGCACCTTCAACCCTGCTTAGTCAGCAAACCTCTTGTTGCACACAGTACATACAACAGGGCTTGAGAACAGCAACAATATCAGGCAAAAACATTTTCTCTTGAGCACATGTGACAACAATTGCACACTCACAACAGAATTTGCACTGTGTGTGGTTTACATCATCTTTCCCTCTCTCACAGTCACAGAATCTTGCTATGTCACAATGAGGGGGTTTACGGGATTTAAAATGTGATTTGTACTAGAGAATGATGGTGCTCAGGCAGATTGAAAATCTGATGTAATTTGATCTCATTAATTGCCACCACTTTCCATTCTTATCAGTGCTACGAGACCGATTTGTCATGGAAAGTTACCCTTAAGTGCACCATATTTTGACACTTTGGAGCATACCATACCCAACTCCATCGTATGGTAAGGCAAAGCATAAGCAACTGTCCAAATAGTCACATTCACAGTGTGTGGAAAGAATAGCACCAACAAGTTGAAATAAAGTCTACAGAATGCATTTGATTGAGATATCTCTCCAAGAATGTTAACATAAACTTTATTAAACAATCCTCCAGCATTTCGCAAGTGCTGCACTATCTTTCCAAGGACTAGTCATCGTAATTTTTCACCCTCCGTTTCATTTGCTGTTTCCAAGGAGTCAACAATTCGGTAAGAATACCTTGCCAGGGCAATAGCTTGTGGTCCAATAAGCCTAACACTGAGTTTATTCAACCGCTTAGCCTCATCTGCATAATGTTCTCTCACTTTGGTCGAGAGGAATGCCAGACGACATCTGTGCACACCAGAAAGGGTATTAGAAGAAGCAAATGTTGAAGTCTCCAGCATTGCCATCATGTTGTCAGAGACAGCATCTTTGCTCAACTCCAAGGTCTAAGCATATCTGGCGAAAGGCTTGAGTTTTGGGAACTATTTACTCCAACCTTTTCTTCTACAAAATGTCTATCAATAACATCAGTGGATTCAAGAGCACTATCAACACCCTCCCCTATGAGGTCAACAGCCCTTTTAGGAGTGGCAGGACTTTCAGTCCAATGGGGGCTGATAATGTCTCGATAAACTGTTCAAAGCAACATCGTGGAAGTGATTCAGAATAAAGTAAATCAAGGATGTGCTGCCAGGCATTTATCTCGCAGTGCAAGGGGTCAGGTTTAACTCGGTCAGTGAAAATCCCAATTCTGGGTTTTCCCAACTGGCGTATCCTATTATCAGCCATAAATGCCAACTTCTTGCTATGCAGGATTGGTGAACTTAAACTTTTGGGGAGGCTGGCAAGGTATGTGTCAACCATACCTAGATGTTCCTCTCGCTCTGTCATAGTATAAGGCTTCTACATCACTTTGCCCAATACTCCCACCCATTTAGCACATATTGCCCTTCAGGGCTGCATAAAATATTTTATTTTCTGGGACCACAAAGCCAACAAAAATATTTTATGCATCCAAACACTGGGAATATTATGTTTAAATTTGATCACTAAACAAAATTCAGTGTTTTCTATGAACCATTTCATCAGATTTGAAACCAAAATAGACATATTTTACCCTGCTAGCAGTGTTCTAGCTGAGCTGAGGAGAAACCACTACAAGCACGAAAACGATTGTTTCATGTAGCTGCCGCAAATGCACAATTTGTAGCCATAGGGCGAGGCACCGATTTCAAAATATTTTAGTACTGACAATAACAATATACATAAATTGTGAACTTTATGTAGAATAAAAAGTCGTTCAATTAGTTGACCTGCACAGAAGCACATAAGCGAATGTAAAGCCTCATTAATATCATTATCGTGACTCACCCTACGCAAAATTGGTAATTCTTATTGGACGCTGATCCTCTTGCCGTGTTGGTCATATGATAATTATTTGTCTCCACGATGTCTTTAATTTCTATAGCTATTGTAAAATATAGCCCACAGAATTGTTTGAATGCAGTTGTAAACACTGCATTATTTGCATACAGTTTTAAAATATCATTTAACATATACTGAATTTTTAATTACCAGTTGCATAAAATGTGACTGTGACCTGTGCTTAAGAACAATAGGATAAATTTCTATACCTGTAGAGGGTACTTTTTTGGGGACACCCTGTATATCACAATACGTGCAGATTAAGGCTTATGTTATTTGTTTTGACATATGTTGAGTATGTATATTTGCTTACAATTATTACAACCTCAATAAACCAAGTTTCATGCCGTTTGGCGTGAACTTTCGAGGAGTTCTAGACTAGACTGTATAGTGGTTTCCCTATAACCGAACAACTAAATCATGGCAGGCAAGGGAGTTAGTTATATTGTTCGAGTTGATCATAAGAAGTTGTTTTGCGGATCCAGAACGCACTGTCACAAAGACGTTTATTCTTTACCGTGGGAACTGCATGTGTGGTCGAAATGGCATGGTCGACAAAGTCGATCATCAAAATAACTCATTGGTTGCTGCTCAAATCCTTATCGAGTGTCAATTTACAAAACTTGAGGCAGGAGTCACCAACAACCTGTTATCATATAAAGAAGGAGATCACTATAATTATACGTGTGCAAATAGTCTATTATTATAAGTTTCACTTATGTTGCTTTGAGTCATTTTAAGTCGTTAGCATATATTAACTTGTCCAACCAATTAGAACATGGATTTTTACATAAATATATCTGCATAACTGAGTATAAGCTATGCTAAGTCCTTCAGTGCAGGTCAAATATTAAAACTGACAGAAAACAAATAAAACAGTACTATGCTACGCTTGTTTACATACAGAAAACAAACTGTCAAACTACAGGAAATGAAGTCAAATTAGTGATATACGTCCCAGTGGTTGCAGTGGTTTCTCCTCAGCTCAGAAACCATTGAACGCAGGGTAGATGTATTTAAACGTGGCTACGGAATTAATTTTCTTTATATTTTAATTTAACAACAAACATTTACATTTTAATGAATGATGAACAAACTGTCAAACTACAGGAAATGAAATCAAATTAGTGACATACGTCCCAGTGGTTGCAGTGGTTTCAGTATAAAATCATTCACTGAAGTTGCTTCTTTAACTTCACATGGCAACATATTCCTGCTCTCTGCTAGCCTGCGTGGCAGGCCCTCAAATTTATGGGGGGCCTGATTTGCAGCGGGCAGGATTTTGGCGGGCTCCGGGGGAGGATTAAGGGCCTGCGCCCCCCTTTCATGACTACATGCCCCAGTCATAACATAATTAATTGGTTTCTAAAAATATTCGCTTGCACATAAACATGTCAATCAAACAATATTGCGAATTAAACTCAATACTATAATACAATTTAATACAATATTGCAGATTTTGTAGATGTTGTTTTAAATTAAACAGCAATTTGGCAGTTTTAGTAAAATTGTTCATGTTTCATCACAAAAAATCATCAGAAAGAAAACAATCTTTCGGAATTGTGCTCTTAGATTATATGTGAGAAAGTTGGCTTTTGTTAATACACTGCAGTACTACACAAGAAGTTTCAACACCATTACCAGCCCAAAGATGTAGAAACATCAGGAAAGCGTAAACTGTCAATTCCTGACCCGCTGACCGTGGCGCTAGTCCATTCAACCAAACTAAATCAAATCGCGTTTGTTCTCCGCAATGTTTTCTGGGTACTCGAGTAGTATGTCTAGAACTGAATCGAAATCTGCGCGTAAAGTACAGTGCTTGTTCAGCAGCAATACAAAAGATGATCTCACTGGCCAGTCATCAAGAAATAGCACAGGTACTGCAGACAACGTGGATGTAAATACTGATTCCGACGATGTACCTGAGTAAGCTCAACATCGGTTTGAAAATGTGTGAAGGGCGTTCGTCACTTAAATTAACTGTGCTTAAATCATTAAAAGTGCTTTTAGGTTATCCGAATGGGGAATATTGTGACGCGAAACCCTACAAACGAACCGTCACAAAATGCAAAATAATATACCTGCAGTATATATTTCGGAAATTTATTGTTGTATAGTTAAAAGTACGAATCTTTCAACTATTTTGCAGTTTAGTACAAAAAATATGAAAAAATAAAAAATTTAAGAATATCGTGTTGTCATGGCAACACTTGAGCACGAGGCTGCATTCAGTGGGCCATTAACTTTTCAGAACAGTTTTTATAATAGAGCTCCCAGAATATATAACTCCCTACCACCACATATTCAAGAAGCAAGCGTTACTGTCAGCCAATTCAAATCTTACCTGTTAACTTATTATGAAGCAATGACTAAAGAAATATATAACATTAATGCTCCACAAACATTTAAAAGTATATGTGTCAAGTGTCACTCGTGTCATCCGTTGTCCAGTCTTGTGGATAAAATATGTTGTAAATAATGTAATGTGTTTTTTTTGTTTTTTATATATATATATATATACATATATACATATTATTAGGGACCCTGTAAATGGAGCATTAAGCTCTGTAGGGTTAACCTGTCATTTATGACTAAGTTTGTAAAAAAAAAAATTTCTGAATACTTCATGTTAATTTAATGTTTGGAAAATATTGTCGAGGGGTTACTGCATGCATGTATTTCTAGTATATTGGTAAGAGCACACTCTTAGATCGAGACACGGTATTACAAAACACCCATGAAGCCATCCGATTTGCCTTCCCAACTGCTTTTGCTATCTGATCTTTCCAATTGCACTTATAAGACATTTTAACTCCCAAATCGGATTCCTGAAGCACTGATAAAGAAATTATCATCTAACAAGTAGTTACAATCTTTATTATCCCATCACACATGCATTACAAAGCATGGTTTGATGTTGAAAGACAAGCACCACTTGTACTTCCAGTCTGTCAAGCTATTAAGGTCCTCTTAGATTTTATCTGGACTCTCAGCATTGCCTATAAGCTTAACATCATCAGCAAATAACTTTGTTGTAGATGAAACAGCATTAGGTAAGTCGTTAATGTAGAGCAAAAATAATAGAGCTCCCAGTATGGAACCTTGGGGCACTCCTGAAGTAACTTGTTTCCAAGATGAAGTACACTGCCAACTCGAACAGCCATCCATCTGTCTGACAAAAAATCTTCCACAATCTTCAAATGATTTCCCACTTTACCAAATTTTTGTAATTTAATTAACAATCTACCTTGCGACACAGAGTAGAACACCTTTCGAAAATCCAAATAAATTATATCCACAGCATCACCACTTTCCATTGTCCTAGTAATTTCATCCAGCGTTTCCAATAAATTCGATAAACATGATCGACCTTCCACAAACCCATGCTGACTAGGTGAGATATACCCTGCGACATGCAAAGCATATGCTTCCTCAACAGCTTCTCATACCCTGTACTCAATATGCATGTTAATGACACAGGTCTACAACTCTCCAAGTTAAGCACAGGCCCTTTGTATGTAGTGCTATTAGAATTGCATATTTCCAAACTGTTGGTATTTTGTGTAATCCAACAGAACTCTTAAACAGTTCCACTATAGCCTTCATAAAGGATTCTCAACTAGTGTTTGAAGTATTCTCGGATGTATTTCGTTTGTGGTGCCATCAGGAGCCAAAACACGGCCAAAAACCCAATTAATATCCGGCAAGTTGAAATCACCTACAATTATTAATTCAGAGTAATCATCTACTTGCAATTCAGCAATCTCGTTTAGTAGCGCCCTGTTTTCAACTTTTGATAATGATGGTGATCAGTAAATACAAACTACATGAATTAATCCAGCCATTGTCTCAAGCTTAACTCCCACACAATCCTTCATACTATCTGAAAGACAAGCGTTTAACTTAATGTGGGTGTAAATAATTGATCTGCCCCCAAATTCGTTTCTGTCAACTCTAAATGACTCGAATTTAGAAATGTTAATCTCATCATCTTAATCTCATACAGCTTATTTAGCAACAAGTTAAAATTAGCATATAATAATTTAATATTCTGCTTTCTAACTTTCAGTCCTGATTCAGAGACTACCTTGTCGCCATTCCCTTGAATTGCACTGATTTTTTGCCAAGTTACTTTGATGCCTAACTTGTTTTTTTCTCAATTCACAGTGTTGTTGTCTCGCTCAAAAATTTGCTTCTTTTTGTAATTTTGACAAGTCTGGTTTAATCCAGTAACCCTCGTCCGTTCTATAGGCCATCCCATAATCATGATAATACTCTGCCATATCAGGTGTCTTCAAGGTAATAAGTAATGGACGAGGATACTGACATTTCCATCTTTATCTTTTTGGCTTCCCAATCGCACAACGTTAATAATATCGCTAAGTTGCGTGATATTCAGAATTTTGTCCACCCTTTGTCGCATTTATTGTGCTTTGCATTTGTATTCCCAATCGCTTCAGGCACATTACGTATAACAATATTTCTCTTCCGACGATCTTTTTCAGCAATATCGATGATTATCTGAAAGCCCTTCTCCACACAATTGACAACGATTGCTCAATGCACTTATGTACGAACTCTTCTTGAGATTCCTTAGTAACCGATGCATAGGTGCAAGCTGCAAACACCTCAGTTTGTTTAACAACTGTTCTTACTATGACAGGTACAACTCTTAACACCTCAGTTTTAATCTGGGTCTTGAAGAATTAGCTTCCCAAATCACTCTCCCAAGCGACAGGCATTACAAAACAACTTGGACAAACCCATTTGCTATATTTACAGGCTTCTTTCAACAACATTCCAGTGAAACCCACACAAATGTATGCCATTTAACATTGCATTCACAACAAGTTAAAGTTACACTGTTGCTACGAATACGATTGCTTTCTGCCCACACAGACAAAAGAGTAACTCATGACTGTAAGACCATGGCGGATGTCAATGGCGGATGGATGGATTTATTTCTATGATCCTGGAATGTTAGAAAAGCGCACAGAGTATTTAAGCCTTCACAAATATTTTACTCCTTGGAATTGCTATATGCTCTGATGCTTAACTGCTCAAATAAAATGGAAAATTAAATTATATTTCATTTTGCCTTAGCATACCCATAAAAAAGAGTGATGCATTCCATTCTACCCCAGAGGAGGTTGGACACAGTCCGAAAAGGATGATGGGTGGATATTTCAACCAATGAGAAGCCCGATAGGTGACAAGGCAGACAGAATCAACTTTTAAGAGGACGAACACAAGACATACTTAAAACTGATATTTTGGATAATTTTTTAAACAAAACGTGATGAACATATAACCAATTCATGAAAACAGTCATAGAATGAAGTGCTAACATAAACACGCCATTTTGTATACACACGATTTCAATTCATATTATATGCAAAAGTAGGCCGATTTTGGCCAAATTTTCAAGCAGAACAATTAAGAAATTATATTACCTCCCATTTCTGTGGTTAATAAGGGGGAGCTTCACCTTGAAATTTACTTTAACTTAGGCCAACTTTAACAATCGTTTTCAGGCATGTTTTAAGACAAAATATGCATTATGTATATATTTTTAGAAACTACAGATATTAAGCTACAAAATGGAACAAAAATTTTTTTCAGTGTTCGTAATCAGATTGAAATTTAACACCACAGAAGAGAGTAGTATATAGAAAACTAAATTCTAATGGCCACTTTGCCCCCCCATAAAACCCCTTTCAATATGTTGTGTATTCAAGTGAAATTGCACATGATGGTAGCTAGGATATTGAACTATGCTCCTATTACCCATTTTTTTTGTCATTCACCATGGTTGCTATGGTAACGTATAAAACAGATTGCACATATAATTTTCACTGTAAATCCTGTTAGAAAATATATATTAAAAAAATGGGTAATAGGAGCATTCTACATACCTTGGGCTACATGTGTGCCAAAAATGGTACATTTTCGCTAAAAGAGTAAGAAGATAGCCTTGGGGGGCAGTTGATGAGCGGCCGAATATCGCAATTTGAGAAAAAGGCAGTTAAAGCCAAGTAGACTTGAAACTTGTGTTTCTAGTGTTTTTTACTGTTTTAAAGTGTTATTCTTTCCTTGTCTGCTTGCTCTTGCCTTCCTTAGGAGTAGTTTTATCTGTCTTTCTCTTCCTTGAACCATTGAAATTATCTTCGTTAAATGCCGCGCTTTGATATGTTACTCCTTCTAATGCCTTCAATCTGGCCTCTTCAACCAATTTCGCCTGTCGGATCTTCTGCCTTGCTTCTTTAAATTTCTTTTGGGCTCTTGCATTTGCTTGCTTCACTCTCTTCTTATTCTTTTTCCCACTTCCAGCTTTTGTATAGTAACCACCAGAGATCTCCAACTCTTTCATGACGCCATGTCGACCAGCCGCACCAATGTTGAATTGCATGATTGCAGAGGCAGCTGCTGTCTCAACATATTTTATCCCTCTGTTCCTATGTTTAGGGCATCTGTTCCACACAAGTGAGTTGACAGACTCATTAGCATTCTGTGAGAGCCCTGGTAAGCACCTTTTCAGCAGCTTCTTCTCACTAAGTCGGTCGAATAACGGTATTAAAAATTCTAAAAAGACTGGATCCAGATGGTGTGACTTGTCGAGAAAAGGAGTATTGGTTCCTACTGCTTTGTCTCTCTTGAATGAACACCAGGAACCTTCTCCATCAGGACAGTACTGATGCCTCTTCTTTTCATCCACAATCTTCACGCTGTGGTACAATACTCCTTTTATCGCACATTGCATTCTCTTTACTGCATCCTCCACTTCTTGTTTACTTTTCGCTTTTTGTCCACGCACCGTCTAATGGCATTGCCATAATATTTCTTCCTCCCACCGGTTTACCATCTGCGAGCTTTGACTTTCCAGACAGAGCTATCAGGTTTTTGCCCATACGCTTCGGCACATGTCCGACACAATCAAGCTTGCTAACCCGATGGCAATTTTCATTGCTTGTGCTATGTTCTCTCTCCCAATTAGCATGTGCTTTCGATTTCAACCACTTTTGGTACTCTGCTGACTGTTTGTCCATATTTTCATATTTCTCACAATCATCACAAACCCCATATATATCCCACACTTCTCCATATGCCTTGCTATCACATACCATATCAATATACCGGAACTTGTGCTTCTCGACAGATCTACTCCACAAAATTCTGGCTGCTTCTTTTTCCATAGCAGGACTAGAACCATTATAATTCTTTTGGCACAGTCCACTGGCCGCATGAGCATCTTTCCACTCTTGGTATTTATCGCGATTGCTTTTGTGTTTCTCTGCAGCTTTGCAAAGTTCACAGACCTTTGATAAAACAACATAGTCCAAGACCTCCCCAGTATCAGCAGAAATGACAATTCCAACTCCATAGTTGGCCGTGAAGCCCCTTTTGCTCCATGTACCATCAAATGACACGGCAACATCAAGAATTTCTGCATCATCCTTCTGCAGGAATGTGCGTACTCGATGGCCGGCATCGTTCAACCTTTCTTCCAAAACTTTTCGTGTTGCTAAGTTCACCGAGCGATTATGTTTTTGATAAGCACTATCACTTACTGGGGGTGGCATATTTAAAATTTCGCAAATTGTTGCAAGAGCCTCTCTGCCTAAGCCCAACTCACCCATGGCAAAATTCGTTCTCCGATTTACATCAAAAGAACAAGCTTTTCCCTCGACTGGCTTCGAAGTATCCATGTCCACTCCCTGTCTACATTTGGTGCATTCAAAATAGTAGCTGCTGCTCAATCCTGCACGTTTTGAAGCATCTTCACAAGTTATGATTGTCCCATTCTTACATTTGTGCATCATTTCAACAGCTTTCCGTATGTTCTCAATATAAACAATCCGGTATCCGTCTTTTTCTTGTGAATTCTGTCTTGTAAATTCGGGAGTTTGGGGTAGTTCAGAACTAGCATTCTCCAGTTTTCTTGCCGATGTTGACTTTACAGTAACCAAATCTTCGTTATTTATCACTCGATCTTGAGTAATTGCGTTTTGTTGGCTGGCAGATTGAGAGCCAATTGATATTTTTTTCCAGTATCACCAAATTTCTAGGTGAAGCTCCCCCTTATTAAGTTAGAATTACACTATAAGGACTGGTAGTTCTAAAAAGGCTGGTGAACCTGTGTGAACCTCCTTTAGTTTTCGAGATATACATCGCTGAAGACATGCTAAAATTGTAGCACATAGTTGTGTATTTATACTTGTGTGCTGTGGTATAGCTGGACATATATACTGATATAGGTTTTTTCCTGTTTTTCCCATATTCCAAGGATGAAACCAGGGAAGAGGAAATTTGGCACACCAACAGGCAATACTCCGGGAAAACCAGAAAAAACATTGTTTGTTGGCACAGAAACCACAGTGAGTACTCTTCACACTTGTATATTTCATAGCTTCTACCTTTTGTATGAATGCATATGTGTTTACTTATTACCCAACAATGCCAACATTGTCTAATTTTATATTTTTGGCTCTTATCACTGAGTATTAATTGCTATTAAGTTAGTATTGTGGGAGGGGGTGGGTGTCAAGCCCAGGAAATTTTTGATTTTTTGCAAGACTTATGTTGACCACAGAAAAGCAGATTAAAGTCAACATACATATGTTCGTTAATACATATTTTTAATATAGGCTACACATAGAAAACTGAAACTATATTTGCTTGCATCTATATAAAGGATGAACCGTGCTGATAAAAACATTGTTGATGCTCATGTGATGTTTGTAATGAGCATTTGCATGTTTCAATTAGCACGGCCAGTCAGTGTAGGACTGGTTAAATGTGATTGGCTGATCAGATTAAAACCAGTCAAATACTCATATTACAAACATTCAAGTTTCACATGAATATAAACTTGCTTGCAAGCAACTATATAATTTTCACACATTGCTGGGAGCTGTAGTTTCTTATTTATTCATTTTTCTTTTAGAATTAGATCAAAAAGGTGGTTGCAGGTATTCAGATCCTGGAATGCTGTGAAATGGCCCTGCTGACCTGTTGGGACATTCTATTGGGTGAACATCAAATGGTGTGTGGAGTGAAATTTCGTTTCAATGTGACTGATAGAATTGGAATGGTGTGGATACTGACGATTCTAGTGAATTATGTTATGATGATACATGGACTGTGATGATGTTGGTGAAGCCTGATTTATAATGTAGATAAACAGTGATGATACTGGTGATATATAAGTTGTAAAATGGTATAAGGGATACAAAAGTCTGAACATTTAAGCTAAAATGAGACATAAATAGTAAAACTGCGTTGTGTATGACTTGATTGATTGTTCTTGTGATGATCGTGCAGACATAACCCAGGTGCGTTAATTGCCATTTGACTCCATGATAATGGAGAAAAAGATTTCCAAACACTTTAAACATCCTGTATGTTGAAAAAATAGAGGCAGATGCGCGGCCAGGATGAAACATAATAATAAAATAGACGTTCTCTGACCAAAAATATATATTTATTACAAGCTTTCGGCTACCAATCTGTAGCCTTCAACGGGTATGAGTGTATGAAATATGAAACTATAGTCTATTATTGTATATACAGAAAAATTTGCATAATTGCGTATGAAATATGAGTGTGTATTGTCAATTGGTAGCCGAAAGCTTGTAATAAATATATATTTTTGGTCAGAGAACGTCTATTTTATTATCCTGTATGTTGTGAAAATGCTGGTAATTACAGTAGATACTGGTACACTACTCTGCATAAGTTATTTCAATAAAAGCTTTAATTTTATAAGCTTTCTAAGTTATTTTAGGCCAAATAAAAAAATTTCCCGGTTTCTCATCGGCGGCGGCATTGTGAAGTAGCCGTCGCATTTTTTTACGAATATGTCAGAGCACCTTAAAGTATTTTCCAGGGTATGTTTTATCTTTATAACGGACAGAACAATATTCTTCTAGAGTTGCTAAAAATAAAACTCTCGCGCCTCATAAATATTTTGAAAAAGTTCTGATGAGAAACCGGGAAATTTTTTTATTTGGCCTTAATACAATGTAACATGATGTGCCGTATTAGTATGCTAGTATAAAATCCAATTCGCAGCCATTGTGTCTGGAATTTAATTTTTCCAATTCTTACTTTTAGTATTTTGTTTTGTTTGAAAAGAGGATGTATATATATTGTAAGTTCTCTTGCAATGTAGCCTACATGAACTTGCCCTTCCCCATAGTCGATTTTGACACATATTGCTTCTGGATCTCTCTCATTGTCAGGTTTGGGCATTATATGTGCAGTTACAGAACGTTCATTTTCACAAAGCTTTAAAAGAGCCTTTTCCAGGTGATTTTGGTAGGTTTTGGTGTGTGTCACTCCAATTACCTTGAAAGGTAATGTATGTGTTAATATTGGGGGGAATATATCTCTATCAACATTATCAACTTCTTCAGGATTGCTGGAGCTTGCCTTATCTGACATATCATCAGTTTCAGAAAGGGAAGATTCTGATACATGTGATAAATCGCTCATTTGTGCTTCATGTTCCTCATTCCCAATCCCACAACACAACATATGTTACATCTTCAATGTCTATGTTACAACTTCTCCAACACACAATATTTGCATTTGTCAAATCAGAGTTTTTTCCCAGATCAGCAAGTTTCATTGAGCCATGGTATATTTTGTCTTTGCCTTCAAATGTCACTTTGCCAAAACTTATGTCCATGACTGGAAAGCAAGGAATGGTCCAAATAACTTTATCCCCTTTTCTTACAATCCTTAATCTCAGCATTGAATGTTGTGTAGTTTGTTCATGATCAGCTGCAAGAAAGATATGTTTTGACTATCACAACAAACACAAAGTAAATTGTATGTAGTGATACATATTTGCCTTGTGACAGCACTGACATTATACAAATAATGAATGTTTATGAGTGCAATAGTAAGAGTATTTTCATTCGGTGAAAGATGGAATGTTCCATTCAACAAGGCGACAGCTGAGTTGAATGGAACATTCCATCTTTCACCGAATGAAAATACTCTTACTATTGCACGAATGAACATTCATTATTTGTTTTATATAATACCAAAATGGACTAATAGATTCATATGAGAAGCATTTTAACGGATGCCCATTTATCGAAAACACAGAGTGCAATGGAATAAAACGTATAGTACAATGGAACGTATTCCATTCCACTCTTCTTGGGAAATGGAATTTTCTATTCAATATCATGTGACCATAAACAGCCAATTAAACGATCAGAATTCAATAAGGTATTATATAATACTTACTATCTACATTCCTTGCATTATTGTACTTCTCACCCCATATTCTCCCAGGTCCCTAAACCCTAAATAAATTAATAGACAGCATGCTAATTCTCCACAATTCTAACTTTGTTTTGGGTTCCATATGTAGTTTTATATGTATTATTGGTTATGATTGTAAATGATAAACCATGATATTAATGGCAAAAATATTCCACACAGATACCATGCATTAATAGTACAATGTCTGTACACTAGCAATTAAACATGCAATACCTGTAAACTATCCAGCGAACAGTTGTTCACTTTGAAGCCTGTTTCAGTATTAATGCCCAAGACACAAATCCAGGATATTATCCATATGTATAGTTTATGGTTAAGAACACTAGTCAAATAATTGGCATTTATAGTACAAACACACTGTATTTCCTCCACTAAACCCCCTGCTCTTAATAGGCTTATACATTTTAAGCCACAAAAAAGGGGAGGGCTAATTAAAAGGGGAGTTAGTAAAACAAGTGATTGGCTTATTCAAAGGAAGTCAATGGCTTGAAAGGGGGAGGGAATATATATATATATATATAAACACTGCAACAATTTGTTATTAACCCATTGAGCTGCAACGCACCCCAGTGTGCACCCTACTTATGTTTTTTACTTGTCTAATGCCAGACAATTTTACTTGTCAATGGGGAAGCTCTTCAGCTTAATGGGTTAACTTATAAAGGATACAAAAAGTTTTCTTTATTCTGAATCACAGTATTTTGTGGGATTTCAAGTAATGGAACTTGTTGCTTGGTCTTTATATGAAATACAGATTGATGAAGAAATTTATGATTTGCCACTGTAAATTCTTCTACTTAATCATCTGGTATTTTTATTGACTTGACACCAATAAACAACCCCATACATGGTAATGCCTGTAAGAGCGAAAGTATTAAAAATAAATCGTCTTAAATGCTGGATTATTTACTCTGTCTATAGTATTATTTTATTTCTGTCATCACTTCATGTTGGTCAAGGGGATAGTCTCGGACACTAGCTATTAAATTGGTTGAGAATACGTCATGAAACCAATACCTCTTCGATCTTTAATTTAGATTTGGCAAACTTCTGTATAATAATAAACCTCTTAATGCCGACACCATGAATGTTGCTAAGGTAATCACAACCTGTAATGATGCACATGTACCTAAGGTACTCAATTTAAAGCCTCGGATGTCCATGTACTTGTTTATATCATTTTGTCTTGTAACTTTGCACCTTCCATTCAAATCCAACTTGTATATGACCTGTCAGAAAATACATGTATTATGAACACATTAAATATTCTAAATCTTTTGCATACCCAGTATAAGTTGACTATTACCTCTTTACAACCAAAAGCAAGTAAGTCAGAATCTTCAGTTATCACTGCTTGAATCACACCTTGTGACTCCAAATAAGCCAACTGACCATCTGCTTCAAATGGTGAAACAACATACTCAATGTCCATTCCTTTCAAAGTCTAAAAATAAGTCACATGTATAGAAATGTATTTTTTCTGGCTACCTCAGAAGTCAACGGTCTGTATTTAATAGCCAATCCCCATCATTGGTAAACCTTGAGTTTGCCATAGAACAATTTCCACATATACATGGTATCATTCGTTGTTTACTAATCTCTAATTAATTAATCTCTATTAGTGATTGAACCATACTGAATTTTAGTTTTAAGGCCTTCTGGAAATAAGTCATTGCTTCTACTTTAGCACCAGAATGCCACAACTCTTTGGCCTTTACCAAAAATTCATTTCTTGTCCTAGATTTATAGGACACAATATTATATAAAACAATATCATGACTGTATATAAATAGGAAAAATGTAAGGTGCAGTATAATGTGTGACAGTGAGAAAGAAATAGGAATGACATATACCTGTCACGTTGGCTATTTACTTGGCTTTTTGCTGGTAACTACTGTCCATCGAACACAATCACTGGTTTCATATTGTGAACACGACGTAGTGAAATTTTCCCCATTATGTAGTTGGTATACCTATATTTTAAATAAAGATTAAAGACAACTTTTGTACAGCTAATAGGCAGTATTTAATAGTGTATATTTTTGGCATACTATAAGCTACGAGTTATTTTACAAAAATATTATTAAGATAGATATTGTGGTAGCTGCAGTCGTTTGTCGTCATACATACATACATATTTTAATGCGGTAATATGGACAAGTATAAAAGTGGATTTCATTTAGATTATATGAAATCAATATATTAAAAAACGTTGACAAAATATATGTAAATTTCAATCAACTCAGCGACTCGAATTCACACTATCGCTTATATGCACCAGGCAAACATACGTTACATAATAGCACAATTCATATTGTGTTAGTTTGAAAACAATGAGATAATACTTACTTTGTAGTTGGTATTCCAAGGCCAAGTTCTTTAGCGCAAGAATATGCCCCCTTGTACAAATAACACGATGCATCTATACCAAGGCATTTTCCGTGAAATTCTTCAATAGAACAGTCTTTTGTGATAGATTTTAAAAAATCATGAAGACCCTTAATACCCATCTTTGAAGGCTATCATCAAATTCTTAAAAATACTCTTTATTTTGCAATTTATAATTCGCAAATAAAATGGCAGCAACAATTAAGGCGTCAGGAGCTCTTGTCCACCCAACGTGCAAATGCAAATGACCCGAAATACGCAAATAAACGCAATGTTTCCCATCATCCTTTTCAGACCGTGTCCAACCTGCTCTGATTCGACCCGAACTTTTTATAAAATTAGCATCTCAATAACTTGTTTTTGTCATTAAGCAAATTCCAAGATAATTTAGTCATGCCATTAGTTATCATTTTTTCAATTAAACTGTTGACTAAATTTCCATGCACATTCAACTGCAAATTGTTTCATGAAAATCAATGTTAATTTAAAGCACAAGTACAAGCTTAGGACAATAAAACTTATGATTTAATGTTGGGAAGACAGACACAATATGTAATTTTTGTATGTGAACTTATAGCTTTTGCGAATGCAGACAGAAAAAGGTTTTAAGATTCTTAGAATTATTAGAGATTGCATTTTCTAATTTGAGGAGATTATTAAAAATTATTCTTTTTGTGAATTTTAGGGGGTTCAATTATGTGGGAGCCAAATCCTCTAGCAGATATGGACCGGGGGAATCCATATCAGCGGGGAGTCCAAATCCACCGTGACACCAGGCCATGAAAGCTGTAGTTTTTTGCTAAGTAAAGTGCATTTTACATCCTTCATTTCTAGATGAACAAAAATGCTGCCAAATGTTTAGACCATATGTAGTTTTCTTAGTAGTATTTTCCAGGTGTTGCTGCTCGATAAATGAGTCAATTTCAGCCATGTCAGTCAAATTTAGTTGCCGGTTGTTTAAAGGCACACTAAAACTGCTTGGTACATAATTTTCTTTGTTATCGTCATTTAAATCTTCTGGGTAATAACACCCACCTTCACTTCTACTATCATCGTAAAACTTCTCCATAATTTGCTTATTTACATTATTTCAAATATGAAAAGACAAAGTTTTTTGTGATTTTGTTTACATTTTTCAGAGCGGGCAGTTGCATTTCACAGCAGGTACTTGCGTGTCAGATCGGGCTGGATGCAAAAAACCGGCCCACTCTGAAAGCGTTGAGTTGCCGGGGAACCCTACAACCCAAACAAGAACAAAAAGTGAATAGTGGTCATGAAAACACAGATTGTGGGGTTTGCGTTGTTTGTTTTAAATATCCCTTAAATAATACTTAAAAGTGGAGGCATTATCTATGTAAGATACTTTTTTTTATTTGTTCCAGCTTCATTCTGCCCAATGGACAATACAACTAGTTAGGATTTTGTTGAATTTATTCTGAGCAAGATGTAAAACTGAATTGACTCAAGTCATTTATGGCATAAATCAACAAGTTGCTTTTACTATCATCATAAGACTCCTCCATAATTTTCTTATTTACATTATTTCACATATAAAAAGATGACGTTTTTGTGATTTTGTTTACATTTGTCAGAGTGGGCAGTTGTGTTTCAGATCATGCTGGATGCAAAAAAACCGGCCCACTCTGAAAAACTCCTGAGCCAATCAGATTGCTTCATTCTGACTGATAAAAGGCCGATATAATTTAGGTTCAAAACCTACAACTTCAACATTTGACATCTCAAGTTGCCGGGGGGAAAACCCTACAACCCAAACAAGGACAAAGAGCGAATAGCGGTCATGAAAACACAGATTGTGGGGTTTGCGTTGTTTGTTTTAAAAAGAAGTGTAGAGAGTTCACCATATTTTGGTTCAGTAAATATCATGTGAAGCATCCGACTCTTTCCCTCATCCGTACACGGTGCATGCAGTCGTTATTCATTTGAGGGACAGTGAAATTGTGACTCGAAAACTTGCAAATGTGCTCAAAAACTTGCAAATGTGAATATGGAAGAAATCGAGGATGTTTTGGACGGTAGTCATCCTTTTGATGTACATGGAACTTTTTTGTCCGAATCGTTGAGGAATTAGAGATATCAATTGAAAAATGTCTTTGAGAATAAAAATATAATATAGGTGAGATTTTGACAAGGTTTTCATGTTTTATATTGTACCCATAAAACTCTGTAAATGCTGGGTAATGACTATGGACCCCAGAGAGGCTCAAGGGACCAATCATGTCAATTTTTGGGTGATTTTTCTGCGAAAGCTTGGTTTGCCTGATAAGAGGCTATGTGTATAGCAGGCCTTTTTTAAGGTACTGTCACTGTTTTAATCGCTCAAACCGATGCTGAGTAAGTGCAAATTTTGCTTTGAATTAATGAAATCAACTCAGTATGGTGTTAAGCCTCTATAACTGAAAGCAACAGACCCTTCCAAGGTTGACAATGTTATAATGAAACACAATAGTGCAAGGGGTGCAAACACACTGGAATTCCCCACAGGTAAATTTGGAAAATTTGCAAGGGGTGCAAACACAATGGTGACAGCAATATATTCAAGATGGCATACATTGGAACCCCATTATTGGTGAACTAATCTCTGTGTGGTAATTCCAGCCATGTAATCTATTGTGTGTAATAGTTTGTGTTAACTAATTTTGTGTAATAGTTTGTGTTAAATGGCAAAATCTGTAAAATAAAATTAATTTAACAATATTTTACCTGAGATTCGACAGGAATTATTTTAATCAACGTATGTCTTTAGTTTGCCAGATTGCAAGAGAAACATAACGTTTCCTCGCCATACATATGCTTCATGGTGCTTGTATAAGAATATTTATTTATTTATTTATTTATTAACTTTACAACCATACATACAATAGATTAAACCCTACATAAAATGGTTGAAGGTATGGTCAACAGGACATGAATAGCCCCATGTGAAGACCAACCTTAATATGAGTGATCTTGGTCTGCCATCTGTTTCTTATGAGCCATATACGAAAATGCTGTGCTAATTCAATACTTTCAAAGGAATTTAATTTGGAATTTGGAAAAGCATTCTTTGCACAATTCATCCCTAGAATCGCCGTGTGTGAGGTTTTCATCTTGGCATGTTCTTTACGGTATCTCATCTCTGGCACCTTTTCATCTTCTTCATTGTGACCGCGACATTTCCTTTTGAGGCAAGCTCATTGCCTGTGCCTGGTGTAGAAAATGAGCAGATCCTTTACATGACCAGTAAGGTGACAGATGGCCAATATATATGTGAATGATTTGTCGAAGGAAGGAACACCTTGTGGGACCATCTCCCATTGGAAATCCAAGATGAACTGTGGTGGCCTTTGCAGTGGGATCCTGTGTACTGGTTAGACAAGGTCTTCAACAAATTCATGGACTCATTCAATTTTAATGAGAACTAAACTTTTCCACATCTTATTTTGCTATGGCAAAATGCATTCAGTTGTTGAAGCTACTGCTGCGGAAGACCTTGATGTGCCATTTCACACCACAATTTTTTCAGCCAAACAGTGTTTTTTCAGTTTGAACTACCAGCAAAGCATTCAATTTTAACCAGTACACTGGACAACATGCATCTTAGAAATAAATCATTTGAAGAATTAAGAGGTTATTTAACATATTTATGTACAAATATCTGGAAGCAAAGCATTTGCTGAGTCAATGTAACTATATTTCTTGGGAACTAGTATATTATAACAGTATATATTGAACCATTTGCCATGAAAAGTTAAAAAGCAAGTGCTCTTGTTGATGCATAACTAAGCTTTACATTTGCTGCAACTAAACATTGTTTTTCTTTTGCATCATTCCATTTTGCATCTCTGCGCATTTGGTATATTCATTAGAATTGGCCAATGATCATATTTATCACATCTGACACTTTCAGGAACATCAGCATCTTTCATTCTTTTCTTCGGTGTTGTTGGCTGGGCTTCATCAGATGCGCTGTCTTGTAGGTTTCCCAACAGAAGAGTGTTGCAAATGGCAGTGAAGAAGTTCAAATGACTTTGTGTTCCTTCCATTTCCTTGTAGATGATCCTGGCATTGACAGCACACTGGTTGGTAAGGTGTTATGCCATTCTTTGGTGCCACTTTCTTGAGCTATATTTGGTGCGATACAAGGCCCAACATCATAGCCGATTTATCAACCCCATCCATATAGTTATTGTGTAAATAGCAGAGGTTGGTCATGGAAAATTCACCATTCGTTTTTGTCATATTTACAGACATTTGGAGGCTATTTGGTGTCTGGTGAGTTCTCACACCTGGCACTTTTGCATGCGAAAACGCTAATTCCCCATTCACAATGACCTGCAGTATTCTTCAAAAATGTTGCATAAGCATAGTTAATTAGACAAGATGGCGGCCGTCCGAAATGGCAATTTTAGTCTTGACAAGGTCCAGGGCTCCAAAGGGACTTTTTCTTGTGCCTGGGGTTCTGAGTTTTGGATCTGATGGCCTACTATAGGTGTTTTTGAAAAGGTCAATTAAAGCTGTTTTTCGTTGACATTTTCTGTTTGCATTACGAATGACTTCATTGTTTAATGTCTGCAGAACAAGTAATAACAAATATACCACAAAGTTACCTACAATTACAAAATCGGATAGGTTGTTTTAAACATCTATTTTATTCAGAAATTAATGATTTAAATTTTAAAATATTTTATTTTCTATTTGGATAAGGCAGTGTTGAGGCTAGAAGAAACTGAAATCGATATATAGTTATATACTATTATTAACTTTTGTTATTAAACCAGAATCTTATCTTTTGTTCGTTATTTCATAAAGTCTTGTAGAACTCTGTTTCCCTGGGTTTGTGCATAAAACAGCAGGCAAATGAGACTTTGCCCATTCCTTTCGCAAATCTTCAAGGGGAAGTGAATGACAACCAAAATTCAAATTTATAAAAGAAATTGGTAGGAAGTTTTTGGTCTGGGAAGCCTGCTGCCAAGAAGAAAAATATTTTATCAAGGGCTTGCTGCATATGGCAGCTTCATAAACAAGAAAGTGTGTGAATGTAAATCCCCAAATAATACAAAAACCTAATAAAAGAAAATAAAAACAATCCTTCTTGGTCCATGGAAAACTCTGAATGAGTTGACATCCCGCAACATAAAATCCTCAGCTCCAACCACAGGGGGTCCAACTAAGAGCTGTGTTATGAATGTGAATAAAACATTAATTACATGTAATATGAATAAAAACATCATAACGTAATAAATTTAAATTATTGCACTTATTTGTATAAATCATAAGAGCTTGCATTTACAACGAATAGCTTCAAACAGGACTCTTATATATGCTCAGAAACATTGATAAATTGACAAAACGAAAATATTACATGACGTTCCAACGAAAATAACAGAAAGGATTGCGGGCGCGCGAGCGAAAAGGCGAGGGAAGAAATAAATAAAAGGGATGAAACAAATATCACATGACTTTTTAAAATGCTTCTAGACTATCCGTTTAAGCTTTTTGTGGTAGTTTTAGGGCTCAGTAGATGTTCTCTTACATGAACAAGCCTAGTCATTACCAAAAAAAGCACTGATCAATCTAATTTATGTGATTTATAACAGCGAGCATTCTTGGCCATTTTCGCGAGATGTGTTCCATAAGTAGCCTGGTCTTGTGACGTAATGACTAAATAATAATAAAACTAAAT
>CACRXK020002805.1:27500-32500 GCA_902702795.2 Paramuricea clavata | reverse complement strand
CGAGCTTGAAACAATTAAAGGATCAAAATCTTTAATTTTCGACCAATGAAAATGGCGCAAATTCAACCAATGAAAATCACATGTTTTTAGCCAATTGTATGTCTGAATTTGCTCAATTTTTAACCAATAGCGTGGAGGCCTTGAAAATCTTTATAAGGAGCGCGAATTTTGAATGTTAGCACCTTTGCACTTGGTTGTCGAAGGTGTAGGAACTCTTTAAGGCATAGGAATATTTAAAAGTTGTAACTTAGGCATCATTAGGTGGTTCTTAGGTGGTAATTAAGTGGTTATTAAGTAGGAATTAATTTGTGAGAATTGTGTTAGTTTAGTTACTATAACGAAGCTGTAGTTTGTCTTTCTTTCACATTTCAGCGCATAGTTTTGCACGTTTTGTGCAATTTAGGCACATTATTCTTTCTTCACACATGGTCTTTTGCATTGTCTCGACGGTGCGGTTATTTTAATAACCAAGTTAGATCCTGTTTCATGTGAAACTAAAGCAGCTCTATAAAACAAAGGTTTTGGAACATCGAATATAAGTATTTTTATTTTATTAGTCGTAATCCCTTTCCTTTCATTATTCCAATATGCCACGTACATGGTCATCTACTGAAGCTGACCAATTTTGGTCACTGCGGAAAATGAGTTGTGTCTTAAGAGACACGTTTCAAGTAGGAACACCGGAAGGAGAAGAAGGTGAATTAACTGAACGACACAACAGGGATGAAGAACAGCGTGTACAATTTCAAACGGAATATGCCGATTATTTGTCTAGAGAGACGACTGAAAATGCTGAACGCAGCATAACCATAGCCAATGATTTACATTTCTGGGCAGTATACAGATCATGGACTTTTTGCCAAGATTGTGGCAGTATTGATAAGATTAAATTGATGCCTAGTTTTGAAAGCAAATTGCCTGTAAAATGGAATAAGAATTGTCATTGTAAAGACGTCAGATACATAGTCCCGTGCATTGAGAACATTCCAGAATGCTTGAAAAATCTAACATATGCAGATATTATAACTTTGAGACCTGTACAAATGCATGTTGGTGACTACAAACGTTTGCAGCACGGTTATCGACAGAAAACTAACATGTGCAGAGTGACATGGTCGAACTTGTCACCAGAAGAAAAAATATCTGAAATAAGTGAAGACGATCTTCGCACAAAATTATATAATGTGTATAATTTTTTAATGTCGTATAAAGAAAGCGCATATGCTTCTTTTGTAAAGAAGCGATACAGGTCTATATCAACAGAGAAAAAATTGAATATGTACATATCAGAAAATTCCGAAGGAATTGAATGTGCACTTTGGCCACATCTTTATCCGAAACGGTCGTGGTGTGAAACCTTGATAAAGGGTAACACATCACGTCTCAGTTTGAAAGTTGCATTTTTTATTAAAGTCTTCTCTAGTATAGTTGACTATGCAATGGACTATGAATTACTTCAATTCCATTACGACTTGTGGTTATTTAAAACTGTGAGTGGGGCCATATCTACCGCGAGAAAGCTGCATTGCTCACCTGCTAGGGCTTTGAATGCCAAGACATTCTCTCCCGGCTATTGGAAAATGCAACACCGACTTTTACAAGATGCTGTTGATCAGCATGGTTATCCTTCTTTATTCCTTACAATTTCACCATATGAGTGGACATTTCCAATGGCCCACTGGATTAACAATATAGCAAATGCGTCTGGCAAAGGGCCAACTCATTTGCCTGCATATGAAACTATACATATTGCGCACGTATTGGAACAAATGTTACGTGGATACCTGTGCGGTTCAAACACAAACAAATGGAGCAAGCACATCTTCAATTATAACAACATCAAAAACTTCTCTAATGTGAAAACGTATTTTTATCGTTTCGAATTCCAGCAACGAGGAACAGTTCACGTGCACTTACTTGTGTGGTTAAAAAACGTGAAAAACATACAACACAATCTCATCAGGGCAGATATACCTTGGGAAAACCCAGAATTAGCATTCCTTGTTTACAAGCTGCAACGGTCTGACAAAGATGCTCTTGCGTGCAATGAAACTGCGACAAAATTTGTTAACATAAATGGGAACGACGTTCTACAACTTTACCACCCACAAGAGGCATTTGCTATAAACTTGCGCTGTTATCTTTCCTCAGTTGTTCCCGCTCTTCGTTGTCGTATGGATTTACAATTTAGCGATGGAAACGATATGTTACTGCGGTATGTTTCGTCATACGTTTCCAAAACCAGCGATGCTTATTCAAACGAAAAATTATTTGTCAGATCTACTTCGCCATACCAGGCTGCCTACAGACATATAAAAGAGATGAACGTGTGCGAGCCGGAAATGTGGCTTTATATGTCATCAGTGAAACTTTCTTGGACAAACAGTAGAACAAAGGAGTACTGTCCACCTTTAAGTGAAGAAATGTGCGACAACTCGATACACAAGAAATACTTGAAACGTCCTAAGAACGCTGAACACCTTTCTTTCTTGCAATGGCTTCGCAATTACCAACACACATGTGTTAATCCAAAGCCATATAAAGGTGGGAATACACTTGTTTCCATTCGCTATGCAAGTCCTTTTCGTGACGAATTCTTTTTCCAGGATTTGTTAATGAATTGTCCACATACATCACTATCAGACTTGTTTATTCCAAACTACGAACAATTGCCGGAACAATTTCGTTATTTCTCTTGCGCTGTCATTAATCGCGTTTCCGAATGGGGAGATTTGAATTCTGCTAGAGTACATTTTGAAAGACTCGGGCACAGAGATTACTACATTAACAATTTGTTGTCTCACATTGCAAGCCTACACGCTATGCTCAAACTATGGGACAGAGCGGTACTTAACCGAAGCAATTTTATTCCAAATATTAATCCAGTAAGCATACACAAACTTGATCAACACCAGACAGCCATATTTCAGCAGATTGTCCAAGCTATGACAAACCGCAATGAACACTATTCTTCTATTGACGATTTCGGAGATGTAAGTGACGACGAAGACATAGATCTATTTGCACAAAGCAGTGATGCACCTGAACAGCAGACAAAGTTAGAGTGTATTCCATTTACTGTTGTTGATTGGAAAAAGTTTCTTTTAATAACTGGTGAAGCGGGAACAGGAAAATCTCAAATAATTTTTCGAAGTATCGAATGGGCTCTCGAGAACGATCTAAAAGTTCTGATTGCTACACCTACAGCATTATTGGCAATAAGGTATGAAAACAGCTTTGGTGAAGACGTCTCATCAGAGACGATACACTCAACATTTTCCTACCCCGTAGATGCAAACAAAAAGCCAACAATAAACTGGAATTTATCGTGTTATGACTTTATATTCGTGGACGAGGTATCCATGATTACCCGCCGCATATTGCAACATGTTGTAGCAACTATATCGCAAGTTGCCATACGCCCGGTCGTAGTTATGTGTGGTGATTGTCAGCAACAACAACCCATAGAGACTGTAGAAGGTGTTACATGCACAACCCCATCCGCTCTTTTAGATAAAACATTTTACCACTTGGTGCACCATTATAAGTTGACCGTTCAATATAGAGTTGTTGATCCTCACTACAATTCTTTCTTGCAACATATCCGTTATTGGCAACCTACACAACGTCTTCTTGATTACATTCAAAACGGACGTATTTTGTGTGAAAATGATTACCCAAGTGATGAAGAAATTATGAACGCAGTTAGCGGACATGCTGACGCAACTGTACTAACTATATCTAGGAAAGCAGCTATGAAAGTAAACGCAATTGTCACTGCCTATCTTTTTTCTGAAACAAATCCTTTAGCTTCGGTTCAATGTGATGACAATCAAGGACCTATTCCAATTTACCGTGGTATGCGACTTATGATTACTCAAAATCGAGACAAACGTCATGGCGTTGTAAATGGTCAGGAAGGAACAATTTTTTTAATGGAAAATAAAACAATTTTCATAAAATTGAGAAACGAAGGTGTAGTAGCTGTGTATTTGATTACGTACATTCATCCGGAGAGAGGCAAAACAACTTGTTATCCCTTCGTACCATCCTATGCACTTACTATGACAAAGTCCCAAGGGCAAAATTTGAAAAAGATACTCCTCTGGTTTGATTCACCAAAGTGTGCACCAGGATGTGCATACATGGCTTTGTCGAGGGTGAGCAAAGCCGAAGATCTATACTTGTTAACAGCAATGAAAAGAGCTCAAGTAATACCAGTAACAAGTGAGAATATGATGCACATTGAAAATTAACGTTAAAATGCATTCTAATTCCCTTCACTTTTTCGATTGGGGAGAAGAGCATGTAGTTCGACCTAGTTTGAAAATTCATGTAGGGAGTGCCTTGTCTCTGCCTTGGACATGACTTTGCTTTCAAGGTCGTCCTCAATTTCCTTGAACAGTCAGAATAGTGTAATATAGTATTTCCAGTAAAAGTCAACAACTTCCATTGAAGCCATGTTTAGGGCACCACAGGTCAGCTACTATTAGGCAATGGCAACTGATATAAATATACAAAATACAACACCTCCCGATTATTACGAAGCAATCTCAAATTGAGCTAACAATGCCAAAACAGATGCGTCTAGCGTCCGAAAAAACTCGAAAAATCGCAAAATTTCCATTATTCCAAGGGTAATATTTTCTTCCAAGCAGGAGAAATACCTTTAATCTCCAACTATATTAGAGATAGGAACCTTCTCCACATATATACAAAGTACCAACTTATCATCCTATATGCGAAATATTTTTCAGATTTTTAAATCCAAGATTTGTGTGATATAGTATTTGCAGTAAAAGTCAACAACTTCCGTTGAAGCCATGTTTAGGGAACCACAAGTCAGCTAATATTAGGGAATGGCGACTGATATAATTGTAGAAAATACAACAGCTCCCGATCATTAAGAAGCAATCCCAAAATCAACTAACAAGGCAAAAATAGGTGCGCCTAGCGTCCGAAAAATTTGGAAAAATTGCAAAATTTCCATTATTTCAAGG
>CACRXK020002805.1:10000-20000 GCA_902702795.2 Paramuricea clavata | reverse complement strand
GTTTTTACACTATAGTATGAATATCCTCCTTACTTGAAATATTGTGGAGAGACTGCTCCTCTTGAAGAAAATAAGCACCCATCCACGTACTTAATAACTCACTATGTAGTATGAACATCCTCCTTACTTGAAATATTATGGAGAGACTTCACCTCTTGAAGCAAATAAGAACGCATCCACGTACTTAACTCAGTCGAGACTTGCTGCGGCCGTGTCCTTGGATGTTGCATTAAAGAACGAGCAGCTTCGAAGAATACTAAATTTTTCGCATTGGACTTTTGAGCAAAATGTTGAAAATTTTCATTTTCGTACTGACCGGTCCAACGAAAGAGTTGAAATTCACATTATTAGCCTATGAAGAAGAAGTTGGAATCCCTTACTATCTCTTTTGTTTTCGTTGCATGCCTGCATTAAATCCTAGGATTTTCTTATGAACGCACACTGTTTGTTTATGTTCGGTAATGGCCAAATAAGCAAACATCCTTCATACAAATCTTAGTTACAGTTAGTTGGTAGGATCTTGCATCACGTAAATTGTTGTATTAAAAGTCTGTGCAGAACGTTGTTATGTTATTTTCAAACCCGGCTGAAATAGTTGAAAATATGTCCATATTGTGGTGAGCACAGCGCTCCTCTCGAAATAAATAAGCGAACTTGGTTGATGGCTGTTACTGCTGAGCTTTAGACGTTTCTACCAAGGTTAGATTATACGTTTCTCTCCAATGTAGACATAGATAAAGACAATAGACAAAGATGCAAGACTTGTGGAGTTTTTTATTTTTATGTAAATCTTGATCCTTTTTAAAACCAGGAATGTAGCACTTCAGAAGAGCCTTTAAAATAAAAAGAAATGGAACGCGAAGGAGTACTAAAGTAAAGGCTAAGATTTTAAATGAAACCAACAACATTTTCGGGTCTGGTATATAATAGAAATTTGATTTGGACAATATTTATAAAGTTTTATTGATTTAGACAAAAGCAGGCTTATGTTAACAACATATGTAATGACAATTTGCTGTTTCTAAACGTGCAACAACTGCAAATATATGAACGCAACAACTGTAAACATATGTACACAACAATTGTAATAAATAGAAATTATTGTTCAAGTTAAAGTACATTCTTATAATTTGTCATTTTAATTAATGTGAAAATTCTGACTTGCACAGTATTTATAACGTTTTACTGGCATAAAAAGGACATATGCAAAGTATTAAAGCACGCTTATGTTAACACGATATATTATGAGAATACGTTGTTGTTAAACATGCAACAACTATAATATATTTGAACACAACAACTGTAATGAATAGAAATAATTGTTTCAGTTTCAAATTAAAGTACTACTTATACTTTGTCCTTTTTTGGTTTCTTGTTTTTTTTCGGCTTTGTTTTAGGCTCTTCCTCTGGTTTCTCTTGTTTAGTGACGTCGACAGGGCTTGTGGTCGTTACCTCTGTGCTGCTGCTGGCAGTAGTTGAATGTTTTGCTCTCTTCTTTTTGTGTGTTTGCTTCGGTTTATCATCTGCTGGACTTGAAATTGGCACATCTGCATCAATGGTGGTACTAGATAACTGTTCAGGACATGTTACAGTACTTGTTGAAGAACTTTTTCCCCTTTTCCGCTTACGCGTTTGCTGTTGTTCGTCTTCGTTCTCTGTGTTATCTGCTGTTCGCTGCTGAGTTTGATTCGCACGTTGCATTTCTTGCATTTGATTTTGCAAAGATAAGATCATGTCCATCAACGCGTTTGTAAAGCTTGGTTCGCCAGCTGGTGCACTAGGGGCTGTGTGCATCGACGTCGATGGCTCGTTTGGCAAGGGAACAATTGGAGTTGAACGTGCAGGAGGTTGAAGGCCACCTGACGACAATGGATTGACCAGCTGCTGCGCCAGTTGACGTACATTCTCATTAGTGGAAGGAGCGGCCATTGGAGTGGAACTGCACATTTTAGTGAGCATCTGTTGCAAAGAAGCAATATTCTTCTCATTTTAAAATTTGATTGCGGATGGATCATCGTTGACTAACTTAGATGCATACTGCTCTGGATTTGTAATTAAACAGCGCATTGCCCTTAATTGCGTCACGAACACAAAAAAGGCTGCCGATTGGTGCATCCAGTTTGCAAGAGATGCATCGAATTCTGGTTGAGCAAAGCACCATTGCATAACTTCATATACATCTTGGTCACTTGCCACTGATGACTTGTCTTTGCTGTTGAGGTTCGTTAACACTTGTTGCATGGGTGCTACGGAATTTTCTATTTGTTGCTGCACCAATGGTTCGAGATAATTTCCAGCACTAACAATTTGCCAGTTTTCTTGTATAGCCTGAGCTGCTTCGCTTAGAGCTATTTTTGGACGAGTGGTCCATTCACAGTTCTTTGAGGTCAGTTTGTCCATAAACTCCTGCTGATCACATTTAATTTGTGCATCATATGGCCATAAGAAAAAGTGCGGGAAGTGTTTGAAGTATGTCACTTTGTTGGCCGACGATGGCGATGGTCTAAAGGATGATGATGACATCTAAAGAAACAAACACAACTGATACTTAGGTACAGTTACCATGACAAGTACATACAGGGAGGGATTTAAAATTGCATACACATATGATGCAATTGTTTTAACCGAAGTATCAAGTAAATACTAATTGTAGCAAAATTGTCAAATTTTAAAATTACAATCGATTTAAAGTCGTGAAAACAATCGAACGTTTGTCCTGTTACTCATTCCCCTCCATTAACTGTGCCGAACGGAAATGTGTCCACCAATGATTGACCAACTCAAGTAATATTAAATGTACACTTACTTATAAAATGCGTTTGTTTGGTAACAGTAAGAAATTGGCCTATTGTGATGCAACTGGATGAAAATGTGACATTAGCAGTGGTGTTAGGAACTTGATGCTTTCTAGAGTTTTAACACGTGACAAAGCTACATATGCTCCACCTTGGCCAATGTTAGTAGTGTCAAACCAGACAACAACATTTTCAAGTGTTTGGCCATGCGATTTGCAAATGGTGATAGCATATCCTGGCACAAATGGGAAGCATTTTGTAATTGTCTCGCTACCGTCTTGGTCTGCTTCGTTGTTCACCGTTGAAACAGGGTAGACAGATACAGTTTTACCATTGGGTAATTTTATAAGGATCGTCATGCCTTTCATCATTAGAATAATACCTGGTTGCCCATTGACTACCCCATTTTTTTTGTCTCTATTTTGTGTTAAAATGATACGCATACCTTTAAAAATGTCGGTAGGTGGGTCATCATTGTCCATTTGTACCTTACCAACATGAAGATTAGAGGTAAAAAGATTTTTCAATACTAGCGTGTTTATTCGAGAAACTGCATTTCTGGACACAGTTACAAACGTGCTGGAAGCATTGTCCCGAATAATTGGTAGAAGGTCGGTATCACTGATATATTGTGAGTCATGAAGGAGTCGTCCCTCGTGTAGTTTGTCGAGGATATCAAGTGTCGGCCTCCAATACCGCAAATGGTTTAGAATTTCCGAGTATTCTTCGTCAACGCACCGATGCTGCCTAGTGAGGTTGAAAGATCTTGAAATTCGTGCAAAGAATCTAAGTTATAAACACTAGTTGTACTTGTGGTGCGGTTATTGACGGTTATTATCGGTGGCAATTGACATCTGTCACCACAAATAAGGAGAATTGGTCGAGTTGCTAACTGCTTCAGAGTCGAAAGTATATGGTTAAAAATGGACAAAGGGACCATAGAGACTTTATCGATAATAATCAAGTCGTACATGGCAAGGGCCCAGTTGACTTGTGGCATTGATCCATCTATTGGAATGCAAAATGAGGAATGGATTGTATTTGCATGAATATCCTGATCAAAAATAGCACGATAAGAGGATGCAAGGTAGCCTGTAGGTGCAGCAACTAGGCACATAAGTTGGTTTTCAATGGCATACTGGATGCATGAATGAAGACATTTAGTCTTGCCAGTGCCGGCTTTTCCTGTCAAAGAAATTATCTTGGTCCACTCGTTACGATCAATTGGTATGTCTGCACGCCCTTGTCTGTGCAGCTGTGACTCGACCAAACTATCATCTTCAAAAGATATCGTAGAATCGTAATACCATGTTCGCAAACGCAAAAACGACTTAAAAGTGTCGACAACAGCAGTCTGCATTGGATCGAGATTGTCATGCTGTGATTCAGTTGGTAACGATAAAAAGTCGTCATTTCGTAAAACCTGAATTTGCCACAGTTGGTATATGTTTCTCATATTACAGACATAATTTACAACATTGTCAATAAAATAAGTTTTATGGCCTTCTCTCTGCAACATGTCTCGGATTTCTCCTTCATTTAGTAATTCTGGAATGTTTATGAGACATGAAGCGAAATATTTCAAATCATCAGGTAATGTCTCGTGATTTGGATGTTTCAAATCGTCTAGCTTTTTATGCGGTTTTTGCATAACGATAAATTGAAAAAAGAAGTCAGGGTTGAAATAAGATACATACTTGACACCCACCAGACATTTTTGGTGCTTGTACAAAGGGCAGTTTGCTTTTGAGGTGTCATGTGTTCGAAGAAAATCAAGGAAGGAAACATCTGATTCACCATTTCGACCGTGGTATTTCATCAAAATGGAATTGTTTTCTCCAGAAGAAGGTCTAGGTGGCACATAACTTTTAGTGCCATTAGTTGACCATGCCATTTTCACGGACGATAGTGACATTACCATTTCTGGTTCACATGGTTTCATATCTCTTAAATGACGATATGCAGCTTCTGCTGGAACCAACAGTGTAGAGTAGAGAGACTCAGTTGATTGCGAATCCTTAAACTTGGAGACATAGTTTGTGACATAACGCATTAGCATTCCAGCTTGATCAGAAAATTGCACGTCCATGCGACATTTCAGAAAAGGAAGAAGCGAGGAAATATATGCTCTTAATTTCAATGCAAATGCTCTTTGTGGGTAATGTAAGGACAAGTGGGGTTTGCCATCCTCGTCTGTTGTAAAACACGTAGGATTTTCATTAAGCGGCAAAACGGTCTTGTGCGATTGTTGCAAATCATGAACTAAAAAGGCAAGTTCCTTGTCAACATTTGGTATATCAGCATTTATTTGCTCATACGAGCTTTTGGCAAGATCTTCTAGCCATACCAAAAGATGAATGTGGGCTGTGCCTCGACCTTGAAATTCTATCCTATAAAACAAATTCTTAACGTTGTTCTTATTAGCTTGATTTGCAAAATTAAATACATGCTGACGCCAACGCAAAGAATTCGTTCCACAAAGGTACCCTCTAACCGTTTGTTCCAAAATATGAACAATGTTTAATGTTTCAAGAGGAGCAAGTTGCGTGGGCATTTTTCCAGACATGGAGAATGCATTCTCCAGCCAGAGGGGTGTTGGAAATGTCCATTCGTATGGACTTATTGTAATGAAAACATCAGGGTATCCGAATTGCCGGACAGCATCTACTAAGTATCGATGATGCCACTTCCAATACTCAACAGAAAATGTTTTTGTTGAAAGAGCAGTTGCAGCAGACACGTTTAATGCCCTAGAAGAAGATATAGCACCAGAAGCAGTTGTAAAAACCCATCTATCATACACAAATTGCAGTAAATCGTATTCAAGAGAATAGTCTAGGATTTCACTTCGGATCTTCATTGTGAAAGACACTTTTGCACTTTGCCGAGAAGTGTTGCCTGATAACTTAGTTTCACACCATTCGTGAAATGGATAGAGGTGAGGCCAAAGTGCACATTCAATACCATCGTTTTCTCTATAGTCATATAGATTCAACTGTTTACCATTTGTGATATGCTGTTCTCGTAACACAATAAAATGATTATAACGTGATTTTTGAGAAGTTGTTAAATACCTATATGCTAACATACATTTCAAATAACTACCAGGTTCAAGTTTTGAAATTTTCTCAAGCACCGATTGCTTTGACCACGAAACTCTACAAAAGCCATCCTTTTGCCTATACCCATGCTGATGCACTTTGTAGTTACCAGTATGTAGTGTTAGTGGACGAAGTGCTAATACTTCAGCTCTTGTAAGACCATGCAAACAAAGCGGGATTTTTAATGCTTGAGGTATATGGTACCGCTTGGTCGAACAAGGGCAACATTTGACTGTCTTCAGTTTAGAACTATCAAACGAGGGTAAAAGCTTTTCTCGGTGCAATATTTTACAATTGGGACAATATGACCATGACTTATTAATTGCCCACTGACATAAAGCTTGTGCCTTATTGTTTGGATTCTGGTCTTGTTCGTGAACTTGTGCACCTATATCACTGTTAAAAAATGTGGAACGCAATTGCTCAACCCTCTGAAGCCGTAAAATCATGTCAGACTCTTTCGCTGCTTTCCATTCATTGATGGGGTATGATCCTATTATATGAAATGGACGTTTTGACCAAAACCCAATGTAATCTTGGGCCGCCATGTTGCTGGAAACAGTGACAAAACTTGCATATGTTAAATTAAAGACAACGATAATTAACAGTATTAGTGTATAGTAAAAGCAAATGCAGTATGTGAACTTAATACTAAGTTGTAAAAAGTACCCTAGCTTGCAAACTAAAATGTACAAACACGACAAGAATATAATAATGCTATGAACATAATCGATGAGTTAAGTCAAACACTTCTTTAACATGTTACAAGAAATGAACTTTCTTGTTAAACGATTAAATACTAGTTTAATATAATACCTTGTATTTTTTTTTCAAAGAAAAAACAGCAGTTAAAGCGTAAACCAACAACGAAAATAGAGAAATGCTTATAAGAACGTTTCAGTACGAAATTGAACTTAGCTTTGTAAACAATGCTTCCATATCGTGCTTCCACTTTTCATGTTAAATGTAAGAAAAATAACAAAAAGTTGTCTAAACAATTGGAACGCTAAACTTGATCAATTAAAAACATATCATGAGACTTTTCAGGACATGGACTCTTTGTTGATATGCGAATCTTCCCTTGAATTGGTTTGGTTCAAATTTTAGAATTTGTAAACTTTGACAAATTTTCATACTGAAAATTTGAAAAATACAAAATACTTTTGTCCATATCTCCAGTACTAAAGCATGCACAGATATGGCTGACACATCATTACACTGCACATAATATGGGCTACATTTTGATATGTGAACAATATTTTAAAGTTGTTTTCTTCAGATTTTATACTTTTAAAACTGAGAGGAATCTTAATCATGAAAATTGTTATAAAACAAGACACTTTTGCTTAAATCTTGAGAAGTAAAGCCTGTACAGAAATGGCTCATACATCATTAGACAACTTATGATATGGGCTATCTTTTGATATATAAACCATTTCTTAAAGTTGTTTGGTTCAGATTTTATATTTTTAAAACTGAGAGGAATTTTAGTCATGAAAATTGTTATAAAACAGGACACTTTTGTTTATTTCTTGAGAAGTGAAGCCTGTACAGAAATGGCCCATATATAATTAGACAACTCATGATATGGGCTATCTTGTAATATATAAACCATTTAATAAAGTTGTTTAGTTCACATTTCATCCTTTTAAAACTGAGAGGAATTTTAATCATAAAAATTGTTATAGAACAGCACACTTTTGTTTATATCTTGAGAAGTAAAGCCTGTACAGAATTGGCCCATATATCATTAGAGAACTCATGATATGGGCTATCTTGTAATATATAAACCATTTCTTAAAGTTGTTTACTTCACATTTCATACTTTTAAAACTGAGAGGAATTTTAATCATGAAAATTGTTGTAAAACAGGACACTTTTGTGTATATCTTGAGAAGTAAAGCCTGTACAGAATTGGCCCATATATCATTAGACAACTCATGATATGGGCTATCTTGTAATATATAAACCATTTCTTAAAGTTGTTTACTTCACATTTCATACTTTTAAAACTGACAGGAATTTTAATCATAAAAATTTTTATAAAACAGCACACTTTTGCTTATATCTTGAGAAGTACAGCCTGTACAGAATTGGCTCATATATCATTAGACAACTCAAGATATGGGCTATCTTGTAATATATAAACCATTTCTTAAAGTTGTTTGGTTCAGATTTCATACTTTTAAAACTGAGAGGAATTTTAATCATGAAAATTGTTATAAAACAGCCCACTGTTGTTTAAATCTTGAGAAGTAAAGCCTGTACAGAAATGGCTCATACATCATTAGACAACTTATGATATGGGCTATCTCTTATATATAAACCATTTCTTAAAGTTTTTTGGTTCAGATTTTATATTTTTAAAACTGAGAGGAATTTTAGTCATGAAAATTGTTATAAAACAGGACACTTTTGTTTATATCTTGAGAAGTAAAGCCTGTACAGAAATGGCCCATACATCATTAGACAACTTATGATATGGGCTATCTTTTGATACAAGAACCATTTCTTAAAATTCTTTCGTTCAGATTTTAAATTTTTAAAATGAAAGAAATTTTATTAATGAAAGTTGCTATAAAACAGGACACTTTAGCTAATATATCCAGAAGCAAAGCTTCCGATTGTGGGTTCAAACTGCATTCCCCCAGCTTCCCCCCATGTCCAACTTTTTACAACTGTTCCCAATCTGAATTTAGATTTTAAATTCGACATATCAGGGGGGAGTTACGTCCGTTTTTTCACGGCAAAAGAATAACTTCCGGTTACGTCACTTCCGGCACGCGCTGACTACCCAGAGTTCTACAAATTGTACAGCGTCGTGGGGCCCATCACTTGTCTAAATTTCAGAAGAATCGGCTGAAAATCAAAAAATTATCAACTTTTAAATATACGTGTTCCAGAACCTCTTTCAGAAAACAAAATTGGGTTTTGCACTTCCATCAGAGAAGATACATGTCACAACATATTTCAAATTTTTAAAAAATTTCGTCAAAAAAAGCCATTTGGGGCCTTCAAACTGCATTCCCCCCGCTTCCCCCCCGTCCAACTTTTTACGACTGTTCCGAATCTGAATTTTGATTTTAAATCCGACATATCAGGGGGGAGTTACGTCCGTTTTTTCACGGAAAAAGAATAACTTCCGGTTACGTCACTTCCGGCACGCCCTGACTACCAAGAGTTCTACAAATTGTACAGCGTCGTGGGGCCCATCACTTGTCTAAATTTCAGAAGAATCGGTTGAAAATCAAAAAAGTTATCAACTTTTAAATATACGTGTTCCAGAACCTCTTTCAGAAAACAAAATTGGGTTTTGCACTTCCATCAGAGAAGATACATGTCACAACATATTTCAAATTTTTAAAAAATTTCGTCAAAAAAAGCCATTTGGGGCCTTCAAACTGCATTCCCCCCGCTTGCCCCCCGTCCAACTTTTTACGACTGTTCCGAATCTGAATTTTGATTTTAAATCCGACATATCAGGGGGGAGTTACGTCCGTTTTTTCACCGCAAAAGAATAACTTCCAGTTACGTCACTTCCGGCACGCCCTGACTACCAAGAGTTCTACAAATTATACAGCGTCGTTGGGCCCATCACTTGTCTAAATTTCAGAAGAATCGGCTGAAAATCAAAAAAGTTATCAACTTTTAAATATACGTGTTCCAGAACCTCTTTCAGAAAACAAAATTGGGTTTTGCACTTCCATCAGAGAAGATACATGTCACAACATATTTCAATTTTTTTAAAAAATTTGACAAAAACAGCCGCTTAGGGCCTTCAAACTGCATCCCCCCGCTTCCCCCCCGTCCAACATTTACGACGGTTCCAAATCTGAAGTCAGATTTAAAATCCGACATATCCGGTGGGAGTTACGTCCGTTTTTTCACGGAAAAAGAATAACTTCCGGTTACGTCACTTCCGGCCCGCCCTGACAACCCAGAGTTCCAAAAGTTGTACAGATTCGTTCGGCCCATCACTGATCTAAATTTCAGAACAATCGGCTGAAAATCAAAAAAGTTATCAACTTTTAAATATACGTGTTTCAGAACCTCTTTCATAAAACAATATTCGGTTTTAGCACTTCCATCAGAGAAGATACATGT
>CACRXK020002805.1:0-5000 GCA_902702795.2 Paramuricea clavata | reverse complement strand
GACACAACAACCTCTATAATTATGCCGACCCAAATCATGCGTGGGAGGTATGGAAAACTATTTTTCTTGATATTGCAAATATGCATGCTCCACTTCGGATACGGAAAGTCAAAAGTGAGCACTGTCCTTGGATGACAAACGAAATAAAAAACCTTGCGCATCATAAATTCTACTTGAAACAAAAAGCGGTCAAATTTAACTCTTCTAATTACCGTATCTTCTTATAAACGTTGTAGAAATGAACTTAACAAAAGAATCAAAGCAACTAAGGTTCATTTTTGAAATCCAAAACCACAATTGTTAATGAATTTAGCGTAGACCATGGAAAAAATGTAACACAAGATAAAGCCATAGTCGACGAGTTTAATAAATTCTTCACTTCTATAGGTCCCAAATTAGCAAATAACATTGCTGACAATGGCTGTAGTCCTGATCCTTTGTCATATATAGACCAAGTCACAAATGTATTTCACTTTCATAGCATATCAAGCTATGAGCTGAAAAGAAAAATACAAAATATGCAAATGGCAAAATCTACAGGTCTAGATAAGATCTCAACTAAGCTAATAAAACAGGCAGGCGATAAAATAACTGAATCACTTCTTGAAGTGTTTAACCTATCTCTTAGGACAGGAATATTTCCAGATGATTGGAAATTTGCCAAAGTGACTCCAATATATAAGTCAGAAAACAAAACCTTATGTGAAAACTATAGACCGATATCAGTCATTTCGAATATCGCCAAAATATTTGAGAAATTGGTCTGTAGACAACTAAATACCTTCCTGGATAACAACAACATAATTGTAAAAAATCAATCAGGTTTCCGTCGCAATCACTCAACCGAAACCTCGTTACTACAATCTACTGAAATGTGGTTGAAATCAATGGACCAGGGTCAAATAAATGGGGTTATTTTCTTAGACCTGAAAAAAGCATTTGATACGATTGATCACCAGATTCTATTGTCAAAACTACAAGCTTATGGGATACGCGACCACACGCTCAAATGGTTCCAATCGTATTTAGATCAAAGAAAGCAAATTTGCATGCTAAATAACTGTAAATCTGATATTGAAACAATTCGTTGTGGAGTACCTCAGGGTTCAAATCTTGGACCTCTATTATTTCTCATTTACATAAACGACCTCCCAAACTGCCTAGAAACAACACATTCCAATTTATTTGCTGATGACACAATTTTATCATGTCAAGGGCATTTATCCATAGATATTGAATACAAACTTAACAAAGACCTAGTAAATGCTCAAAAATGGTTATCAGCGAATAAACTAACATTAAACAACGAAAAACCAAATATATGATTATTGGATCTCGGCAACGATTGAAAAACTTAGATCACGTGCCAAAAATCAGTATAAACGGACATCAAATTGAACGAGTTTATAAAAAGGAAGCTTTGGGTATAGTTATAGACGATAGACTTAGCTGGAATAGGCAAAATGAAGAACAATGCAACAAGATATCAAAAAATATTAATCTTTTACTAAAGCCAAAGATTTTGTTGGCCTAGATACGCTCAAAATTATGTATAACGCATTAGTCGCGCCTCATTTTAACTACTGTTCAACTGTTTGGCAAAATAACAACCAAACACACTTAGACAAATTATATAAGCTTCAGAAACGAGCAGCAAGAATAATAACAAATTCGGACTATACTATAAGATCTTCGGACATTTTTCAAAAACTTAGCTGGAAACCTCTTGACTTAGTTTTGAAAAAGCGAGATCTCCTTATGACATTTAAAGCGATTAATGGCATGCTTCCAGAATACGTAACACAACTATTTCACACTTGCGAAAACAATGGTTACGTACTGCGCAGTAGTAATTTAAAGCTGTCTCAACCTAAACCAAAAACGAATTTCTTGAAAAATAGCTTTTCGTACAGAGGAGCAGCGTATTGGAACAACATCCCAGTAAACTTGTTGAAAACCCTAAGAGAGTCAACAAGTTTAAAATCTGTCCATCATCTATTAAATAATTACATCTTGTAAATAAGTAAATAAGTAAATAAGTAAATAAGTATATTTTGTAAATAAGTATAATTTAGTTTATTAGTTCCTTCTTTTATAATGCATTTATTTTCCGCACGGCCCTTTGAAAATCACCTATGTGAAAGGTTACCGTGTTTAAAGATCAATAATAATAATAATAATAATAATAATATTAAAATACTTGTCATTTGAGTACGATCAGAAAGATAGTTTCTAAAAAGACCAATCGTTTTATTATTGAAGGCATTAACAAGTTAACATCTGTAGCAAAATGTTATGATCAAAAGCCTTTTTCAAATCAATGAATAAGATAGCATTAATTAACCCACTGTCCATATTTGTGTACCATTTATCAGTCGACTATTTCTTGGTGGGGTGATGTTTTACCCTTGGTGGTCAGCTCAAGATACCATTTGCATGGATCTCATCTTAACCTGAATCCAAGTAACAGCAGTCGTCCCAGGCCACCCCCTCGGTCATCGAACACTTTACTATCGGGTAAGTATGGTGGACGAAGGTGTTATTATTATTATTATTATTATCTTCATATTTATCCAGGATACCCACATCACCGAAGTGTTTTTCATTGGGGTCCTGCAACTCTAAATTACATTAATTCAATATTTAGCCATGCACTATTTACAGAAACACATATATACAATATATTAATTATTTAAGAGTATTAATTAATAAAGCCTGATTTCACTCCAATCGAAACGAAACACAACGCACTTCTTTGTTTCAAAGACATTAATTCGATCTGAGTGCTCACGAAACAAATACATGCGCTTCACTTCGCCGCGATACGTTTGAAGTGGAAAACAGAGAAAGATAGAGCGAGAAAGATATGTAAGCGAAGAAGTGATACAGTGGAGGACGAAAGAGAATGAGAGGTTTATACCTCGTATACACATCACCAATTTGTACCACACGCCCCCTCTCTCGTCGTCAAAAATTCGTGTCAGATCAATAAAAATGCCCGAAAAATTCCAAGACCTATATGACAAGGGTCTGCGGAGGACTAGAGTGCCGTCGCCATGTTATGTCCACAGAACCGCTAATTTGTACGTATAAGAGGATTCCCATGAATGATTCTTTTCTCATTTTTTGCCTTCCAGCCGTCCTAAGCGCGCTTACATTGACAAGCTAGATATGATAAGCTTCTGCATGTCAACCTCGTTCCCAGGCTCTTCCCTCTTGTTGAGGAAAGACCCTGGCTGGGGCTGGTCACGTGACACATAGAAAATTGATTGCCTAAGGGGGTATGGGAAAAGTCTCATATTACATGCTTCCACTTCCGCACTTTACACTTCAAGTTGTAAGGAGCGAGTGTTTTGTACCGATCAACTTTGAGACTCATATATGATATATACTTCAAAATACTTGCCTAATTTGATTTGTGTTTGCTTTTAAATTATAACAATATACTAACCATATTTTTTATAGCAACAGACAAGTCAGGAAATCAAGCAATAAAAACGTATGATCGTATATGTTCTGTCGGGCTTGGGCGTACTTTCATTTCACACGTTTCTGCTTTGCATCTGGTTTACCTATTTTTTAAAATTTTATGATATGTCACTAAATTGTTGTTATTTGGAAACGGTATAAACTTTGCATAGATTTACTTGTTAATTTCAATTCAGGTCTCAAGAGCGACTGCATGTTTAGGACGTTCGGGCGGCAAACGTTACACATTTGGACACTAGCCAAATAGACATTGAATTCTAAAATTATTTAACTTTATCATATACTGTAGACTGTTTATATGCTATTGATTTTATTTAATTAAAAGTATTGATCATTTATATTGTACACCACGTTCTGTTGGAAGGTACAATACTGATAATACGTGGCACAAAAATTGTTAGAGAATCGACACTACAGAATTATAAGACAATTACTGTACACCTTTTTTGTTTGCACAAAGTAAAATATTACACAGTATACATCTTTTGTGTAATTCGATAGCGATTTACCCCCGTCTTTTATACCTTGCACAGATAAGATTTAGCGAAGTATTTTTCAATTATATATGGTATATATAAAGTGTCAGGGATATATACAGATTCTTGACGTTATATGACGTTCTTGCTTTTTCGAGTTATATTGGGGGAATAGTACTGAATCAGGACTGAATCCAGAATCCATGTCAGTAGGTCGGATGCAAAGATTTTTCGGAAATTGTCGTCAGCTCGAGCATTCGACGACTCTTCGATTTTGATTTTATTTTATTTATTTTGTATTGCGCTCGCATGATTCTTCTCAGGATTTAATACAGTTTAATACGAGCTTATTTATATGCAGTATGTTGGATTTTCACGATGCAAAGGATCGACAATATTTTGAATAATAAGGATAGCTTTATTTCTTTCTGGTGATATACATGAACAGAAGGCATTTATACTAGATTTGCTGTTTAGTGTTCGATATAGAGGTATTGAAACCAATATGATTTCATGAATTTGCAGTTCTAATAGCCCACGATCGTCTTTATATTTATACAAGGAGTCAAAATGTACTTTTAGTAAAAAATATATCTCTAAGATATGTCCATTGGTTAGCATTATAGCATTATATGTAATATACCGGCTTACATTCATATATTCACCTGCTCAGTATTTCTTTCTACAATCTTAATCATTACAAATGAATGGTCATCTGAAGCTGACAAAAATGTCAACAAATAGATTTTGTCTCCTCATCAGCAGATTGTTCAGTTGTTCTGCAATAGGGGTAGCCTTGAAGGTGCCATTAAAACAATAATCGCGTCGTATCATGCGCGATTTAATTTCGTGAATACTTTGTGAATGTTCGTTTTTTGTCAGTTAACGTATTGAGTCTAAATAGTGTTGGTCATGATTGCTCAATACACTGATTGATCTGCATTTATATGGCATTTTATTTTGCATATCGGCAAAATATCTTGAATACCGACCAGAACCAGTGGTGAAGCCAGTGGTGACTACATACAATATGAA
>CACRXK020002804.1:0-40426 GCA_902702795.2 Paramuricea clavata | reverse complement strand
TTATTTAAGCGCTTGTATATCAGATAAAGATCGACTGCTCGTGTTTTAACTAGTACTTCATAGGCCCAGTAAACTGTAACTATCAAATGGCATACAAATAATTTACACATTGCATATATGCCTGACAATTATACATCCAACGCACAATTCATATGTCCATTGGATATATGCGTATCCCACCGGATCCAATGGACAATTCTAATGTCCACTGAACATATCTATGTCCATTGGATCCAATGGACAACTGAAATGTCCAATGGACATATGCATGTCCAATGGATCCATTGGATCCAATGGACCATTGGACATACTCCCTTTGCTATTTCACCGGCCTGCTGCCTGCATGGGGTCGATGCTCACATATGACGTCATTCCCGTTAACTTATTTACCGCACAACCAAATGTCCACTGGACATATGCCTGTCCATTGGTTCCAATGGACAAAATCAAGTGTCCACTGGACATATCTATGTCCATTGGATCCAATGGACAATTGAAATGTCCATTGGACATATGCATGTCCAATGGATCCATTGGATCCAATGGACCAGTGGACATACTGCCTTTGCCATCTCACAGGCCTGCTTACCTGCATGGGGTTGATGCCCATCTATGACGTCATTCGAGGTAACTTACTTAATGCCAACCAAATGTCCAGTGGACTTATGCCTGTCCATTGGATCCAATGGACAAATTAAATGTCCAGTGGACATCTCTATGTCCATTGGATCCAATGGACAACTGAAATGTCCAATGGACATATGCATGTCCAATGGATCCACTGGATCCAATGGACCATTGGAGATACTGCCTTTGCCATCTCACAGGCCTGCTTACCTGCATGGGGTTGATGCCCATATATGACGTCATTCGAGATAACTTACTTAATGCACAACCAAATGTCCAGTGGACTTATGCCTGTCCATTGGATCCAATGGACAAATCAAATGTCCACTGGACATTTCAATATGTCCATTGGACATCTTGCAGAGGTATTGGACATTAATCCATTCCAATTACGATTACGCGAGTAAAATATTAATACAGCTAGCTCCCAGCTTTGAATGAGTCTAACCTCTAACGTTATTTTTAAAAATGTTGGAAGCGAAACCAGGATTCATAATTAATTGTGTAAACGTTCTCTGGTTAAAAAAGATTTATTTATTAACAAGCTTTCGACTGCCAGTATGCAGTCTTCGACGGATAGATTTATAATGTGCTAGTGATATAAGATATGATACAGAGTGAATAGTGCTATACAAGAGCGGTTTACAATTACATTTACTGACAAAAGACAATTACTGACAGTTCCGCCTACGTAAATATATTGTGTAGAATTTAAAGTTTTTGAGCAAAAAGCGATATTGTTCTGGCAAATGTTTTGAGTTGTAAACTCTAACGTTATGTTGTAATGTGGCAACGCATGTGTGTAGGTCCACATATGTAAAAACATATTACTGTATAATTTGGAAACATAATTGTGATTCAAAAGTACCAGCACAGTAACTGACAATCCTGCATGACCTATATGATATATATGGCCTCGTTGATATGACTGAAATTGACATACACCTGATCCTATTTGGCAATAATAATGTTCCGTGGAGTTTAGCAATATTAAAAGGTCAGGTACAATGTCAGATCACTCAGGTGTGCAAAAGTATTGTGTACTTATTGAGTACATTCAATACTTGATATCAATGCGATCAACTCTTGAAACAAAGAGATTGTTCCAGAGTGTGATAAAGCCAGAATTACTCGTGGGAGGAGAGGTATTTCGCACGATTACCAAGCAACTAGTTAATCACGTGTGTCTGCAACCATGCATGTAGCGAAAACGCTTCAGCTTTATTCATATCTCACTAATCTACATACCAGTGTGCATTACAAAGGCGGCCAACTAGAAGAATAATATATGTCATTGTGCCAAGAACGTTTCCAAGTTACCTCCACGCCATATCAGGAAATTGAGTTACTCCTTCTCAGCTTTTGGTAATACAGTATTTTGTCCCATTGAACCTTAATCCTTTAATAGGAATAGGATGTCCGTGATGTTACTCTTAAGGCCAATTTCCTCTCAGGAAAATTATCCGTGGATGGGAACGGACAAGACAATTTTTCTTTGTGTTAAAGTCATTAGTTCCAACCCAAACCTCACAAGACAAAGAAAAATTGTCTTCTCGTCTGTTCCAATCCACGGATAATTTTCCTCAGTGGAAATTAGCCTTTATTATGTATCCACACCGAGCAAACTTGAGAAATATGCCTGGTGACAGTGGGAACCTAAGACCTTCGGAATACTAGCCCAATGTTCTGCCAACTGAGCTATGCGGTCAGGTCGAGTATGTGATACCTCGGAACTGAGTCAAGTTCCTTCAATATCAATCCAATCTAGTAATCATGATTTTTTTCTGTGTTGGTACATGGTGTTATGTACCCAGGTGAATATGATTTTTGTGATGTTAGTTGAGTGTGTATCCACATGCACGGTATCAAATATCACAGTTTTCTAGGAATCATGCGCATTATTTCAATTGAAGAATTAGCACCGCGGATTGATGGATTCCAAAGCTAGATAAATTTAGAATTATTAACCCCCAATAACCTGCATTCATATTATATATAAATGCAGTTAGTAATGTTTTAGAAACCAAGAATCAGCTCTATTTGTTAAGTAAACTCCCATGATATACCGTGACATAAATGTATGCACCTATCGTGATATCGGTATAAGATATAGATATAGGTAGGTATGCACTGATATCCTACCCGAACAAGTTGGGGTAGTTCCTCGGGTAGAGGAGAACTGATAACTTGATCGGCTAGTGGTGTTGTTTGTGGCGTCAGATATAACCCAATCCCTACCTCTAAGACTAACCCTTAATCTAACACTTACACTAACTCTTACCCTAACCCCAACCCCAACACTAATCACTATAACTAACTGATGACGTAATCTGTGATGCAAATTCTTCTACCCGAGGAAGTACCCAGAAGTTGACACTCTGACTTCAACCATAAATCTACGCTCTTCTAATAACTCTCTTGTAAAATATAACATTCCTAAAGTAAGAACGCTATGTCACCAGAACAGTTATCTTGTACGAGTATCGCGTGTGTGGAACTGCCTACCAGATGAGCTACGGAAACCAGAACTATCATTGCAGAGCTTTAAATCACGTGTTATAAACTATTACCACTCCGCAACATTAACCGTGTTTGACCAGGAAAATCCGCAGACGTGGAAATCAGTTTGTCTGAAATGCCATAAAGCCAGGCAGCTTACTGCAACAATGAAATGTTGTTCTTAATTGAACTAGTTATTTTGGCAATTATTCAATGTAGTATGCTTCATTTTATCCGATGTAGAGTTGGGTTTTTCGGCATTTTCGTTTTATTTTATCGACGGATACAGAACCTATATATATTCTCCCATTTATTCTGTTTGACAATTTTGTCATTTTGTTTTACCAAATTTCGAAATTTTTACGCTGTCTCTCTACTTCGGATAAAAAGGATTATACTATATTCTTGTTTGATATTTAAATTATAAGTTGTGAAGTTTGGTATAATGATGTTTTGTAACAGGTCACTAAAGTAATTGGCTCACGCTGTGTTAGTGTTCCTGAACCATCTTCCTGTTTGCATATGTATATTTCTGTTGACGGCTGAAGTTAATAAATCTAAATCAATCGTGTTATTTCTTTTCAGAACGGTGTGATTACACGAGCTACAATGAGACACAAATATCATTGGTTGTACTTTTTTATTCAATCCATATTCCTGGTTAGTGCGCAACATCCACAAATATACATCCCGAACTTTTGTTACAATGACAGTCATAAAGGTAGGAGACGACGTTTTTAGATATTTAAATTTCGAAAAGTAGAAAAAACTACCATCCGCCTTCAAATGGTGTCGACGTCAAACAAGACGTCCCTGAATGCGTCAGGCATCCAATGCTAACAAAATTGTATATTTAAATACGTATCGTAAATTATTATAAAAACTGCGTCAAATCGCAAGCTCGTCCAGGTTACATTCTTGGCGATAATTGGACCGTCGCTTGTATTTACTGTCTAGTCGATATACAAAAACATATCAACACTTTGCTCGAAGTACTTACATGTCAATACCTCGAAGTGCTTTAGAATTATTATAGTGTCTGAAACGTCGATTTTTTTATGTTTTTGAAAATAATTTTATCTGCCTTCATCACAAAATTGCTCATTTCCACTGCAGTGTAAGCAGTACTGAGAAAGGGGGCATTGAATAAATTATTTTCTGATCTCGTTGGTACTTATTACACATGCTTTCGTCATTACACTAGGTTACAGACTAAATACGACTCTTTTCACGACTACACACGTTGATGGACAGTTGGATTGCCTTATCGTATGTGACCAGGAACCATGTTGCAGATCAATCAACTTTAAAAAGAAATGGAGTTCACCCCTTGAGAAAAATTGTGAAATGTTACATAATGTGGTACGCAATACATCTGAAGAATTGCTGAAAATGGACCCATCCTTTGATCATCTTTATTTTATAAGCTCAGAAAAGGCGAGGGTAATTTAGTTAATTACTTCTTATCCTCAAGTAGTTGGTATATACAGTATATGCATGGACTTGGAAAATGAAAAAACAACTATATTGTGAACTGTCATGTTTCTGTCTAATTCAACACGAGGGAATTTCGTTCTCGACCAATCAGCGTATTTGTTGACCATTTCGCTCTAAGCCAAACAGAATGCGTAAATGGTTACTGTATGTAGTTTCCATGCCACCACAGAAAGCCCACTTCCAGTCAAAACAAGCATTTGAACAGAAAATTCAGGGTCTTAATAAATTAAAGTTCGATTAGGCCAGGATTTTTAATTATTTTTATTGGATTCAACGTGACAAGATAAGGTCCATTCATTATTCAAGACTGCATGTGGGTGGGCTGGCAAAAAAGGGCGTGGATCATGAGGTATTTTTGACCGAAAATGGGGGGCCACCTAAAAATATTAGTTCAGAACGGGGGGGGGTCCAGTTATTTATTATTGTGGTATTATAGTGGAGAAAATTTGACATGTAACGATTATTGCTACCACAGGGAGCGAGCAAGGCAGCAAATTTAATTCATGTATAGCTAGCAAAATTCTCAATTTAATCAACAGATAGACTCAAAATGCAATGAACAAATACCCAAAATGCAATGCGCGCAGCTAATATTATGAAAAATAATCGAACATCTACCTTTATAACTTTTTCCATGAACTTGCCATAAATATTTGCCATATATATTTCAATTATGTACACTTTATAGAAAAATTTTGGCAGTTTAGCATATACTATATAAACAGTTTGGCATATACTATATACACTAGATTATACTAGGTATTTTATACATGGTTTAATTTAGTATTGAGCTAGGAGTTTGTCTGTTTACCGTGTCAAGTCCGAGTCAAATCCGAGCCCGAGTAAAATGTCTGAGTCACTAGCTGTTTAGCGGTCTTTGTAGTTCATTGACGTAGTACCCTAACCATACTCCAAAGCCAGGGCCGTAGCAACCGGGGGCGCTGGGGGGAGGGAGGCTGCGGATCTTTCCAAAATCATGCAGACATTATTATTTAAATAATATACCTTTAAAATACTGACAATTGATCAATTTATTTAAGCGGCTACATTATCCCTATGACAAACTTCAAAGAATGAAGATATTTCTCATACTTTCCTGCAACTTATCCAATATATAGTTAATTAAATACGCCTTCGCCCATTTAGTGCTAATAAATTGTAAATGTCGACATACTAAAATGCTGTTTTCTTACCATCAGAATTCTGTCAAATCTTCCCCCAAAGTCCAGGAAATGGCATTGCAGAGTCTCTAAATTTAAAAATTCCCTTGGGCCTTTGGCCCTCGCTTTCAGCTCCCCAATAAAAATGAGCTTTCTACGGCACTGTAACCCTAACCCTACTCCTAACCCTATGCTCCTAACCGATTTTACTGGTCAACGGGGAAGCTCTGCTAGGCATGTCCCGATTGTGTTCGACAACTTTTGAGCAACTTTTTGCGTGTGGAGCAACTTTTTCGGCTCGAGCAATTTGAAGCAACTTTTTCCTTTTTGAGCAACTTTTTACTACACTCTTAGTAGCGAAAAATGGTATGACCCCCAGCTTTAGCCTCTTCGGCGCTCTCCAGTTTAATGGGTGAATCAAAATATCTGACAATTCCTCTATTTAACCCATTGCACCCGGTTACTTATTTTTGTACTCGTTTAACGCCAAATGCTTTTGCTCGTCAACAGGAAACTCTGTAGCTTAATGAGTTAAATAAGCATGCATATTAATTGTTGAAAGCACAAGTAAATGAAAGATCTGATGCCTTTTATAACAAGTTTAAAGAGCTCATTTCTATACAGTAATGTACATCTATTTTATTTTTCACCCTGCTCGATTTCCTTTGTTCTTATCGGGGAATATATTCAATATTCCCCTCTAATCAATTTCAGTTTAATAATCCCCTCTAATATTCACCTGTAATTAATAATCCCTTCTAATATTCACCTGTAATTAATAATCCCCTCTTATATTCACCTGCAATGTCTTTGCAGCACAAAAAATGGGGAAAAAAAAAAACATAACGAAGGCAATAAGGCATTAGAAATTACTTGTATTCTGAATCATTAACGCGATCTCGCAATGTGAAAAATAAGTATGTTATTTTGAGGCACCTCGGGGATATGTGATTATTCACCTCGGCGCTGCGCGCCTCGGTGAATAAATCACATATCCCCTCGTTGCCCCCAAAATAACCTATACATATTGTCGGTGGTGGTGGTGGGTTACTATTTTTTAGAATTCATTCGAAGGGGGTCATTAATTTTTTGTGATGAAGGGGGTGGGGCAGGACATTTTGTTTAGTTATTATTTGAATTTTGCCGGCCCACCCACGGTTATACATAATGAATGGTCCCTAAGGTAAGAAATCTTCTAAAATTTTGCGACTGAGATTTGCATTTTATTGCCTGATTGTATAATTATCGGCATTGGAACTTTCGCGCCTTTTATACGCCGCTGTTTGAATGCCGATAACTTAATTTAAGGCAATAAAAAGCAAATTCCAGCCTGACCCCCTGGAAGCTTTATTTAAAACCCTTCATTTTCTGTTCAAATCTATGATTTCACCGGAAGTAGAAACCAATTACGCATTCTGATTGGCTTAGAACGAAATTGTCAACAAATGCATTGATTGTCAAAACGAAATTCCCCTTTGTTGTCTAATACTTAGTTTGCAGTTTTAAATTTAATATGCCTTTTTTATAACTGAATTTTATGCGATTAACAAAAAATGCCTTGTAAATTTGCAAGATCTATTCTGTAATAATTAATTCTCAACGTTTTTACTAAAAATTAATTGAAATTTTGTATTGAAAATTATGCTCCTTTATTTGAGTAAACATATACAGTAAGGTACGCTTGCCTTCAGTTTAATTAAATCTTGTCTCCAGCAATGATAAGTTTTAAAAACAAAGTAGAATTAACGACGATATTTGTTTACGTTTAGGAATACAATGCAAGCTGCCTGATACCCACAGGTTTGTAAATCAAAGTTTTCTGCATTTATAATGTGTATAATGTGTTGAAAACGTATCGGGGTCCCTTTTAAGAATTCGTCAGTTTGGGGGCACAAAATCAGGAAAACTAGGAGGGCTATGTATCTTTTCCCGGAACGGAACGAACAACGATCGCACATGCCGTATAAAACGTAAATTCGTTTGAAAGCTCTCAATTCGTATGGAAGGAGGGGAGGGGGGAGGGGAGGGTGAGTGGGTATATCCCAAGAAATGTGGGGCTGTCTGTAATTTTATTCAAAATCATAGCGGTTATCACCTGATGATATAGACATGCATATTTCTGAAAATTTATGGCTGCTGTAAGTGAATTAGTATAGATTCATGTAGATGACTAGAGCATCACCTCATGAACCAAAGACAGAATAAAAAAAATAATTACACAAATCAGTACGTAACAAAGGTATCAAGTTAATCGTTACTCCGTTCTGGAAAAATATAAATCTGTCATGTGTATACATATCTTATAGCTACGTTTACCTTTCTTAGTTGAAAGGTAATAGTAGCTATAAATAATTGTGTTACGTTTTTATTTGAATTTATCTCAATATTTGCTGGTCACCGCAATTTGTGAGTCTATTTTGTATTTTCGTATGAAGCGCACAACCACGTTGAATAATATTTAATGAAGTGAAGAGGTGGGATTTGTGCACGGTGAGGTACAGTTCAGCATCAATGTCACTGTTCAATGGAGCATAATCTCGCAGCACGTCATTGCTCTTAGAAAGTTAAAAAATGCGTTCAGAACTTTGAATGTAACAACATTGAATTTGGTCCCAATAGACGCAAAACAATAAAAAATTGATATAATTAAAAATATCTGAAACACTGCTAGGTTGAATAACTCTGCTCTTAAAAGATACATTAGCAATTGATGTTGACGCACAGGCAAAGTGTGCTATGCAACGACCAAATGCATAATGCTTGCACTTTGTCAAAAACATGTGAACGTTTTGTTGCACACTGGCGAATGGAGTTGATTAGTGGGGAGATTGATAAACGAAAATTTCTAAAAACTCCTCAACAACACATGCTTATTGAGCCTTGTCCATCACCTATTAAACGAAACTGATGTGACGAAAAAGGCTGTGAGAAATTTTTTATTCGACCTCTCCAAAGTAAATTATCTGGTATGGACGTTCCATCAATCATAACAAACTGGATAAGAAATTTTGTTACTCGACGAAGCAGACGGGTCAGAATGCCCCATTGTATGTCAGAATAGGGACTTTAAGATTGGACGAGATCTGCGACGGCAACGCCGACCGGAAGTGTTAACTGAACTTAATTTTGCTGACATTTGCTGCAATTTCGTGACGTTTCTCGTCGTGTCGACGACATGAGAGCCAGTGTTTTGGCGTTGTAACAGCAACGTGAGAACTCATCACTTGAGATTAACGTTATAAAAGGTATTGATGAAAATTTGCGTTAGTTAAGATTATAAAAGGTATTTGTGAAAATTGCCGTTATTAGAGTAACATTTTGAAAGAGTACTTGTTAATTAAACTTTTTATTAAATTCATAGTTTGTCACCATATTGATATTTGCATAATTTGATTTGAATATAAATAAAATGCCTCAGCAACTATGCTAATTTTGGTAATTGAACTCAAAATAGTTTAGTTGTATGTATTTATATAAATCTACAAATGGTTGTGTTATGTTTTAGAAACATGGGGGCATTGGGAGCATGCAAATCAGATAAAAACTTATATTTAAACTTATATTTTTAACATTCTATTTCTTCACCTATGTTTCGCTGATTAGTGCACATAAAAATTACATTATATCATTTTTAAAATTTGGCTGAAGACGCATTTAATATTTGGTTGATATAAAGCCTTTCGTGTCTGTGACATTCATAGATATCTCATATACACTAGATAGCGCATCTCGGAATACAAAACTGAAGCCAAAAATCTCAGCGGTTTCCCCCATGAAAATAGGCGGCGGCCATATTGGTCGTTCCCACTCATCAATGAAATGCTATAGAAAATACTATACTTTTCGAGGCTTTTTTGCATTTCTGGATTAAAAATACCTTTTTGAGGTACGTTCGCCTTGAAATCGCAGCTTTTTTGGAAAAGGGTACAAGAAAAAACATTAATTGGCGATGTTGTTGTCTTTGAATCGCATTTTAAAGCTAAAAATTTCGAATTACGACATTGGCTTTATATACTTGTTTTGAATCTGTGAGTGATTCTCTGGTGAAGTATCGTCTAATCAATACATGTACTTACGGTTTCTGGCACCACTTTATGGAAATGGAAGTTGGTAAGTAACGTTTCGACTATCGGCGTAGGCAGTTTATACTGTAAAGTTTTCACTGTAAATCTTTAGTGAAATGTTTGAGACAGTCTGAGTCTGCACTTTCAGCTTGGGTAGTTTTCACTCTAAATCTTTAGTGAAACGTTTGAGACAGAGTTTGCACTTTCAGCTTGGGCAGTTTTCACTATAAATCTTTAGTAAAATTATGTTTGAGGCAGAGTGTGCACTTTCAGCTTGGGCAGTTTCATAGTAAATTTTAGTAATATTTAGCTTTCTCTGATACATTCTGTGTAATCACTCACACTGGTGCTTAAAAGGTACAAGTTTATTTAATTTCTTTCTAATTTTTTGTCCAGATGAATTCTCAGTGGTCTTTTTTGCAAGATGGTAAAATTTAACCTCACAGTAACTCTTGATGATGCTCTTGGTCAACTGAAATATAACATGATTTTCACCAACTGGTGAGTCAAAAATATGGTGATCTAGCTCAGTAAAAAGATTGTATATGGACAATGAACAATGAAGCCAGAACAGAAGTGGTCAGAGCATATAAGTGTCTGCTTTCTGAGAACAGAACAGTATGGACAATGCAACCAGAACAAAAGTGGTCAGAACATATAAACATCTGCTTTTTGGGTGACCACTTTTCTTGATGAACATTTTGTATCAACTGTTTTCATAGTACTTCATCCTTAGGGATGTTTATCATGTTAATGCAAGTCTAATTTCAATCAATATAATAGTATACTGTAAAAATAAATTGCTTACTGATGAAATGTCCTGGGAAGTTTTCTTTTGATTTTTGATTCTGTCACTTGACCCTTCACTATTACTTCTTATACTTTTTGCATCAGGAATGACTTTACCCATTGCTATGAAATTTTCTGAGTTTAATTCAAATTTTTAATTTCAATTGGCACCAAAACTTCTTCAGGTCTCCAAATTTTTTTTTAAAATTGGACATTTTTTAATGATATTTACAGTAACCACTAAACTCAAAAGGCAAAAATTGAGAGTTTATCATGTTTTCAATTCCTGAGAGTACTGGCAAATTTATTTTATTTTTTTAGAAAAGTTTAATTATTGTGCATCTGATGAGTCAAAGAATTAGAAAACACTATTTATACACAAAGTCAAAAGTAATACTTTATTATAACAATAGAATTATTTATACAATAGTGAGTGCAACTATATTTAAGATTATAAAATCTACTGTGCATCTGATCAAGCAGTTTATCCCATTGACCTTACAATATACAATATACAATATACAATATACAATAATGCAAGAAGTAATGTGTCTCATTACAAAATAGGGTTTCCCAAAGCAGTTCTAAAATTCAGCCGATTATCAATGACCTATGCTGTTAATAATTACAGCAATTTAGCAGTTTGATTGCTTGAATTAAAAACAAAAGGTCTAGGACTCAACAGAAAGAAATATTTCTTAACATCAAATATTAAAGCTAGTTTGAAGCATTCATACAATTGAAGGTTTTAGAAAGTTTGATTATCAACTACATTTACATAAAGCAATATCAATTATGTTATATTGCCTGCGAATATACTAAGTTGCAATTATTCTTCTCTAGCTTCTAACACATTTTAATCTTGATATGATTCCATGGAACTATAAAATAATATATGATATGTTGTATGTATGTAATAAATATATAAATAGTAAGGAGTAAGAACCATTTTTGGTATCAATGTTTTATATATTGACTATTTAAGATTTTATAATTAAAGTCTATTTTTGCCATTGATAAACTGTGACTAAAATATGTTTTTCAGTGTCGCTGTCTTTTACAAAAGAATATGCAAATACATTCACAATTTTGCCATGAAGCAATGGCGATGGCTCAAAATGTTTTATTTGGAATTGGTGGAACTATATTTATATATACATCAACAATGATGGTTTGTCCATAAGGTTTGTCCTATGGGCGCCCTTCATACGGGTCGACAAATATTGATATTTTCGAAAAAAAAAAAAAAATTCTGCCTACCCGTTATTCACAATATGAAGCTCCAACGATCTGGCATCATTTACAACAAGTTGCACACTTGAAAAACCAAAACTGACTGCATAAAAGAGGATTTATTGTCAACTTTGTTCATTTCCGCAATACAAAATATACAAATTATCACGCTCCGTGGGAACGACCAATATGGCCGCCGCACATAAACTGCGACTGCGATCAGGCTTCAATTTTCGCCTGCCTACAGGGTGGGATGCGCTATCTAGTGTATATGAGATATCTATGGTGACATTACTTTTCAAAACCAATATAAAGTGATATTTTTGTTGTTGTTATCAGATGGGGTGGACTATGGAACATAACATAATTTATTGTCGAGATATTCGGTTGGTAAATCCATTCCAAAGCAAGAAGGGATCGGTCGAACGAGGTAGCTAGACTATGGACACAGATTGCAAACAACATGAATTATTTGGTGAGACCTAAGTTTATTGTGACACAAAGATCAATTCGAAAGCACTTGGCAGTCTTTCAGGAAAAGTACCAAACGAAAATGAGACAGGAAGAGGAGGCAAGTGGTATCTCGCCAGAGAAAACAGAGCTAGCGCTTGCATGATATCCTACTTGAAGAGATTTATATAGCCGAGCAGATTGGTGAAGCAGAACAAGAAGACGCAAGCCGAATGAATCAAGAAAAAGCTGACCAGTAACAAGTGATGATGTGAGACGGACTGCAATGGAAACATTCTCAAAAACGAAAAGGCGAAGAAACGGAGAAAAAAAAACCGAAAAGGAAACGAAGAAGTGGAGGGGAGCTGGTTTATATATTTGAAGAAAAAATTCGAGAGTGAGAAAAAGGTGCAGAAAGAGGAGATGGAAGTCAAATAGAAAATGTTAGAATTGGAGGAGAAGAAACACACTGCGAACTTGGCCATACATAAGGATGCCAGCAAGCAACAAATGGAGATGCTACATGCAATGCAGGACCAAAACATGCAACAGCAGAAACAGCAGCAGCAATTTCAACAACGCATGCAACAAACTGAAAACTTGCAAATGATGCTAATACAAAAACAGCAACGGGCAATTCTAGAATTTTTTTGTAAACTTACAAACAAGAACTGAACATCAGAAAACATCATTGCCAAAAAAACGTTCTAGATTCATATTTGATCATTTTATGTGACTATACCTAGTTATAATTACCTGTCAAACCAGTGGCTGTTATGTATACTATTCATTGCTTGAACATCATAGGCATGCAAGACTGGGAGGGGAGGGGCAGGTGGGGCAGTTGGCCCTCAGATTGTTGGACAGACTAGGCCAATCGGGCAATATTCGCTTCACAGTCGAGCAACATTGGTTTATAAAAATAAAAAGAGAAATTCTCTCAATATTGGCATATGTTATGATAATACATAATTTTGAACAAAAATTCTGGAATGTTTTCACGGAATTTCTTTTTCGACAAATCGGGCACAATGGGCCAATTTTTTCCGCTCCCCTAATTTTTTCCTTCCTGAACCTGTATGCCTATATTGAACATAATATATCATTATTGAAGAATATATTATCATGGATATATTATCATTGAACATGATATATTATCATTTATTATTAGCCTTGCATGTTGAGTTGTTGATATTTTTATCCCCTTTGTCTTTGTGAAACAATGCATCATTTCATAAAAGTAACAAAGTAACATCATGTTTAATATATCTTTACATACCTCAAAAAGTAGTCATTATATATAGTATAAATTGTTTACATCATGCAAATTTTAAATGTGAGGCATAATGTGAGTAATATACGCCACTTCTCATTTTCCAGTGGCAGACATAAAATAAGATGCAAATTTACACTGCTAAAGCTATTTCTGATTCAGGCTTCAAGAAGTTATTGCCCTCATAGTTTCTGCCACTAAAACAAAAAGATTATAGGTACGAATGCGATATAAAATCATCCAAAATACTAATTTAGAGCAAGTGGGTTTAATTCAAAATACATGGATGTAGTGTTTTTGTATAGATATGTTAAGGCATTCCTTAACAGAGCCCCAACGTTAACTACATACATTTTTTAAAATAAGTCTAATTTTCGAATTCTTTTTAAAGTTTAAATATTTGAAATAATTTACAATATTACCAATACAGTACCGCCTGCGTTGCGCAATTTTAAAGTATCTAATGGCAAATCCTCAACGGTGGAGTACTACTGGTAACTTTTTAGGCCCAATCCTCTTCCCAGTCATGATAAATTATCTTCTCGCCGATTGGAAGGATCGATGGAAATATGTTGACGATACTACTACTACTGAAACCATTACCCCAGACTGTAACAGCAATCTTCAAAATCTGGTTAATTACATCGATAATTGGACAACGAGTAGTAATATGAAACTAAACATCGGAAAATGCAAAGAGCTGGTTATTGATTTTGCAGAAGAGAAGCATTGCTTTCGCTCCTTTAGCATTGGATGAAGTTGATAGTGAACGAGCAAAATCTGCCCTTGTCTTTGGCGTCACAGTTCAACTGACAGCATGAAGTGGAATGAACATATACACAACATAGATAAAAAGCTAGCAAGAGGCTGACTCTATATGCTAAGGCTGCTGAAAAGGTGCAACACGTGTGTAGACACATTGATTACTGAATATAGTACAATTATTAGACCTGCTTTGGAGTATGCGTTCCAGGTCTGGCATTATAATATTCGTCCCGTGTGAGGTAATCCGGAATCCGGATTCCGACTTTATTTTTTTTTTAGGAATCCGGAATCCGGAGTCTTGGAATCCGGAATTCAGACAGTGGAGTCTGGAATCCAAATAACTGAGGAATCCGGAATTCAGAGCCCAGGTCGTTCTGAAATCCATTGTTTTATTAATTTAAAAAAAAAGCATATTTGTTGTAATCATATTTGTTCGTATTTCACTGGACCCAATTTATTTTACCGTGAGGAAATTATCAAGAGCGACACGCCCAACATGGCCTCCCGTGCAACAAAGCAAAGTGTTGCGAGTAAGGGAAGTGGGTAGAAAGACAATGAAAAAAGGCGCGAGGAAGTAATGTGAGAATTTGTAAGCGAATACGGCAGGGAAGTGAGACAAGAAAACGTTCCTACAAAGAAGAAAAAGATTACAGGAACCCTTCAATATTCCTTGAGCATGAGACCAGCCGCCGTTACCGCCTCGGAAGAAGTGGAGGACATTGGGTAAGAATGCCAGACTGTCAATGCACCCAACAGTAATCGAGGCAATTCATGCAGCACTGGTTAGGGTTCTGTACCCAGGGTGACGTCGTCGTCATCAGCCACAATTTAAGGAGGGAACCATCCCCGTACTGTTTAGCTATTCTTCTGGAGGACGTTTGCGTCGAAGCTGACAGTGGAATGTTCTTGAGGAACAATATGAGCATTCGATGGCTTAACCAAACAGAGGATCCACTCTGCTATTCAAAAATTGAAGACGTGATTGCAGGCTCAGGATATTCCCATGAAATCAGAAGACTCGTTTGTTTTCTATTTTTTAAACAGGGAACTTAAACATTAAGTTAAACCTATTCCAAATACATTTTCAAACTGTTCAAATGATGAAAGTTATTGTTTTTAAGCGTTTATTAGCGAGTGGGAAACTTCAACATGGCCGCCATCTATTCAAATGGGGGTAACCGCTAGAATATTCTTGGCTTCAATTTTACTTAAAGAGATGCGCTATCTAGTGTATATAGGATATCTATGGGTGATACCTGTGACAAGAACTCCCCGAAGTGTATCATGGCCGACTCCCGCGGGATTTTGTTTCAACGCGAACAGTTTCTAGTCTCTCCGGAGGAGAACATTCAAGTATCACGCATTGCTAATGGATATGAGGAAACTGGAGACGAGGAGCAATAGCATGTGGAAGAAGAGATGGAAGAAGAGATGGGGGAAGTGTTAAACTTGCCGCACTTTCCCCAAGATTTCCGGGTGTCAGCCTGTCTGGAAGAACAACGCGTTTCCTTCTCAGCTATAGTGATACAGTACATGTTTCTACAATAATTATTCATTTTATCCCTATGCATTAATTTTAAAATGTGAACCTTAAGGTTAATCCGATATTCAGGTTAGCGAACATGGGCGTACGGGAAGGAAAAAAATTAGAGGGGAACAGCAATTTGCCCGACTTTTTCGGATTGTGCCCGCGGTGTCAAAAAAATTTCCGGAGAAACTTTCCAAAATTGTTGTCAACGGGGAGGGGGGGCGGGGGAGTGATTACGAAAAATTCCTATCAGATAGCATATTTCCCACAAAATTGACAGAATTTCCCACACAATTGACAGAATTTGTCCCATTTATTTTTATAATAAGCCAATATTGCCCGACTGTGAAGCGAATATTGCCCGACTGGCTTTGTTTGCCCAACAAAGTAAAACCCATGATCATGCTTTAAACCACAGGTTTAGTCATAATAAGCCACAGAGATTAGTTAGTAATTCGAAGTATAGCTCCATGTTTTTAAGATATGTAGTTGTTTGACATGCATTAAAGTTTAAAGTGTTTAAAGTTAATTAAAAGTTTTCATACCTTTACATGCAGCTGCGTTGCTTACCTAAAGAGAAGGCTATACTTCGAAATATTGTAATTAAAGTAATTGTTACTTATCCTATGTCAGCTGATTAATACAAACACTGGATTGTTACAACACCACTTAGAGGATGTTCTGTTAGGCTACAAATGCAGTATCAGTGGCCAAGAATAATAACTGAGTAGCAAAGCTGTGAAACATTTTCTTGATCATGAAAGTTTGGTAGTCTACATATAGATTAAATAGTATATTTATCTCATAGTTATTGTTACTAGGCTAAGCTACTCACCATAAGTCTCTTCATTGATAGATAGTGAAACAACCATCTACTCGGCGCGATATTTGGTAATTTTATTGGAAAAAATATGTATTTATTGTAATTTTGTTAGGTACTGATTTTACCAGAACAATAAGTGTCAAGAGCAAGTAAACCAAGACACGCGTAGAATTTTGGGGTAATCAAAAAAATTTCCCAGAAGTTAAAAATCGTTGTTCTTTCCCACCGTTGACACCACAATTAACTTTTTAGAAAGGTTTCTGAAGAGGGCCTTGCCGCGAAACAAAAACAATGTTAGTTGCACTACAGAGTGTCGATATATAATTTTGATGTACTTATTTGAACCTATATCTTTTATTATCAAAACGTCTTTGATAATATATACAGTAACAGGTGCACTGGGAACTGAAAGTGTATTTATTGGCTTTGGAATACACAAAATAATAAATTGGAATCCGGAATCCACTACAGTTCCGGAATCCAGAATCCAAGATGTGGAATCCGGAATCCAAGGAGTAGGATCCGGAATCCAAATACCTCCTGGATTACCTCACATGGGGCGATAATATCCAATATTGATGTGAAGATATTGAACAAATTCAAAAACGAGCATTGAGACTGGATCATCCTTCCATCAAAAAAATATGATGAAGCACTGATCACGTCCAACATCATGTCGCCGAGGGATCGCCGAGAAAAAAATATGCGAATATTTCTTTGAGAAGAATATTGACAATGAAAAACTCCAACATCTTTTACCACAAACAATTTTATCTGGATACGATCTAAGACTAATATGTTAATATCATACTGTTATGTTTGTATAGAACTGAACATGGCCAGAAATCACGGACAAAATTAATTCTAATTTCATAAAAAATTACATATTACTTTGAAATATGGCTTTAACTCTAAACAGTATATATAGAAGTACAACGCGATGAGGTAAATCGCAAAATCTAAGAATATGGTAGGTCGTTTGCAACTTGCCGAAATTGCTGGTGCTAAATGAAAGTCTGTCGATGTATCTAGTGTAATTTTGGCCTAGTTTAATTTCCGGTTTTTTCCCTTGCTTTTTAGTTTATTCCTAGTGCGGTATTGTTATATAGAGTTAAATAGACAAATGTAGTTAAAAATTAACCTCCTTACAAATATAGGAAAAGCAGGAATGGTAGTAACTTAAATCAGGCTAATATTACACTAAATTCTTCGACAGGCTTTGTTTTGCAACCAGCGATTGCGGCAAATTCCAAAGGATCTATGATGTTCTCCGATTTTGCGTTAACAACATCACGTTGTACAATCTACTATGTACTCTTGGAACCATACTTCAAAGTGATATGCAAATTAGTAAGGAAGTACAATAATTTATGTCCGTGATTTCTGGCCATGCGTCTTAAGAATTCGTTTTTGCCTCAAAGTATTTTAAAGATTATTTAACATAAATAAGTAAGTTTTTAGAAATGTAAATACTCTTAAATATGTAATAATTATGTAGTTTCAACTTCTCTTAAATTTATGTAATACTGGTGTAATTTAACTTTTTGGTTACAAAGTCAGTAATTATTAAATCAATTCAATTCATATACTAAATATTTTAGGCGCAGACGAGTGTTCTATGGGCACACACTCATGTCATGTAAATGCGAGATGTGTGGAGACCGTTGTTTCATACCACTGTGAATGTCCCAGCGGTTATCATGGTGATGGATACAACTGTACAGGTATGAAATATCCTAACAAAATAAAACGTACTTGAAATCAAGAATAAACAACATGCTCGATTTATAAGTTTCCGAAAACTCTGGCAACCTCTTCCATTTCAGACATCGATGAATGTTCAGAACCGACCAGCAACGATTGTGATTTGAACGCGACGTTGCAATGTGCCAACCTATAAGTAAATTACACATGTCTTAAACTTTGATTTTATCAATTTATGTTGAGCTAAAACTTAAAATTGCAAAATATAATATTTGATTTCCAAAAGAGCCACAACTCACAGGGAGTAGAAAGGCACAGTGTATTACTTTTGATTGCAAAACAACTGGGTTACATGATTTACCAGAAAAACAGCAGCAATTGATAAACTTGTGTACATAGACCTGAATGTATCAAAACAATGCCTGTTGGCGAGTTATTGCGATTTTAATCGATTTTAGGCAATTTAAGAGAAATTTGACAATTTTAACCCGCGATTTTAGGCGATTTAAAGCGAGTTCAGATTCCAGAGTAGCAGTGACGTATCATATTCATATTTTCTTGTTCTGCGTTATTAATTTCTTTTGAAATCGACTGTTTTTATGGTCTGTGAACACGAATATTTGAATATGATCCCCCCAGTTATCGAACTTGCTATGGCACTAAGTAGGCCTAATTTACGTGTATGGCAAATTTCTAGTTCACACTATAATTTCGACATGCGCAATGGAAAATACAAACCTTATAGAAACCTAGTAATGACCATGCACCCATTATACATATAGCTGACACTCTCTCAAACAACGTACCCACTTCGCATCAGATCCATTCACAACTATTGAACATCGTGTTTGCATGACTGACACTCATGTCATGCAAACGCGAGATGTGTGAATAGTTGTTTCATGCCACTGTGAATGTTGCAGCGGTTGTCATGGTGATGGATACAAATGCACATGTATGAAATGTCCTAGCAGAATAAAACTTACACAAAATCGCGAATAAACAACATGCTCGATTTATAAGTTTCTGAAAACTCTGGAAATCCTTCCCATTTCAGACATTGATGAATGTTCAGAACCGACGACCAGCAACGATTGTGATTTGAACTCGACGTGTATCAACACCAATGGTTCCTACAACTGTGTTTGTCACATTGGTTTTACAAAAAATGATAAAGAATGCTCAGGTAAACAACTATTTACGCATGGCTAAATCAATATTTTCAGTTGTATTGTTGATGGCGGTGTTCATTTGGACGTCGTTGTTGCGTATCGGTTTCGCTATTGTTGCTGACATTGTTGTTGGTTCTGATTTTTTCTTGCTATTAGCACCAGCTGCTGTAACTCTCGGATTTGTTGTCATTCATATTGTTATTTGTGGTTGTTGATTTGTTGTATGCTGATAAATATAGTGTAGTTATCGAAAATAATGAACAGTATTTCGCAAAGTGACTTGTCTTTAATTAACAAAACTGAGAAATTTTAGTGGAAGGGATTGGTGCAAGAGTAAAGTATATTTGGGAATTTATTCCTGTTGTTTGATGAGAGCAAACTCTAAAATTTAAAAATTGTACCATGTGGTAGGATGAGCTGAAAGCTATCAGCCTGTTTACAAACTCGATCTAGCAACATATAACCGACACAATGAACTTGTCTGTACGTGTGCATACGATAATAAATTTATATTCAAAACCTAAATAACTTAAACGTAAATAACATACTCAAAACCTAAATAACACACTACTTTCGAGTAATTTAACTTAAAAATCACTGGAGGGGCAAATTTACGTGTATGGCAAATTTCTAGTTGTCAGAAATTTCGACTGCCGCAATCATGGAAAATACAAACCTTATAGAAACCCAATGACCATAATGACTCCATCTTATACATAGGCGACACTCAAACCACCCACCTCGCGTCGCATTCATTCACAACTATATTGAACGTGTTTGCATGACTTGCATCATGTCATGGAAACGCGAGATGTGTGAATAGTTGTTTCATACCACTGTGAATGTCGCAGAGGTTATCATGGTGATGGATACAATTGCACATGTATAAAATGTCCTAACAGAATAAAACTTACAGAAAATCGCGAATAAGCAACGTGTTCGATTTATAAGTTTCCAAAAACCCTCGAAATCTTTCCCATTTCAGACATCAATGAATGTTCTGAACCGACCAGCAACGATTGTGACTTGAACGCGAAGTGTATCAACACCAATGGTTCCTACAACTGTGCTTGTCGCATTGGTTATGCAGGAAATGGTACAGAATGCGCAGGTAAACAACCATCGCATGTCTAAATCAATATTTTCAATTACATTGTTGCATGGTGCCGGTGTTCCTGTGGACGTCGTTGTTGCGTTTCGTTTTCGCTATTAGAGACATTTAGATGTTCGTTTTTGGTTGAAACGTCAAACCGCAAACGTCAAGAGACCACGTTACTACATCCCAGCGGTTGCGTTTTCCGTATAGTCTTGAGGTTTTCAACGCAAGAGAAGGTTTTTCACGTAAGTCATTTCCCGCAAGCTTTTCATATCTATTTCGTCGAATTATTTCGTGTAATTATAGTCCATTTTTGTTGGTATACGTTTAGTCCTTAAATATAAATAATGATTGAGTTCGATTAAATCTTTTAAGCATGTTGATTTTTCAAATTTGAAGTGGCCACTGGAATAGCATGTATTCAAAATGGCTGCGATATATTGACAACTTATATATTAAAGTTGTATTGCATTTTATCAATAATATATTCTTACTATATTACGAAGATATTTTAACCACTAAAAGTGTAGGGATAGCTTAACTATCTTTTAAGAATCTCGTTCTCTGAAATGCTATGTCAACAGACAAAAAGCGCGAAAACTGAAAAGGTGTAAAAACTAAATGCGAACTTGACATCCAAGCCCGAAATCTAAAGGTCTCTATTGTTTTTTTTTCATGCTATTGCCACCATGCATCTGCTGTAGCTTTTTGATTTGTTGTCATTCGTATTCTTATTTGTGGCTGTTGATTTGCTGTTTGTTGATAATTATAGTGTACTTATTGAAAATAATGAACAGTATTTCGCAAAGTGATTGGTTTTTATCAAACCTGAGAAATTTTATAGGAAGGGATTTGTGCAAGAGAAAATGATATGAGGAAATTTATACCTATTGCTTGATGAGAGGGAACTTGAAAATTTAACAATTATACCATGTGCTCGAATCGTATGATGGGCAGAAAGCATAGAACTATTAGACCTAGAACGCGTGCTTGATCACGTGACGGTGTCCAAATTGAAAACAAAAATGTGCTTATCTGAAATCCGCCATGTTGAATTTGAGCATAGGAGTGCCAACTACAAAGTATAAATAAAGCTAAAAGGTTTTGCGTCAAAGCGTCAAAAGGTTTTGTATTGCTCTCTAATTTGTAGTTTGGGGATATATTTTGTAATATTAAGTTCTTTCAAGACTAGAAGCAAATGACTGTGCAGTTACTGACAAAAACGGTGAAAATCGTGCAGCTTTGTAAAAACAAAGTAGTTTCGGGTGTTAATTTAAAATATAATTTACTCATAAAACATTTTTGCATGCTCTGAACGTAACTGCATTGCTAATATTTTATTAAATTACGAAATGATAGTTTATTCTTTGTCGGGTTTCGTTTTTCTTCAATCGAAACGAAGTGTTTTCATGTTTTTGAAACAAAAATATTTAGTTGTCGATAAACTGTAAATCGCCTATTATTAAAAATAATCGTTGAAAACTATGGTTTCAAAAGCGTTGTCTCAAGCTCAAGCAACGTAAAAAAATATAAAAAAGTAGTTGTGTAAGTTTACTAAACTCCATTTATATTATAAAACAGCTGAAATATTTTTAGAAGATTCCTTATTATTGAGTTTGAGTATGTCTTGATCTTTCGTGTTCTCTTTTGGCTTGCACAACAACGTTGAAAATGTATTTTGAAACGATGATTGTGTATATATTCTGTTCAGAACTAGTTCTTTTCGTAAAAAAGCCAGCACTGGAATGGGTTTTTAGACACTTTTTCTCCTTTAAAAAACTGTTTTTTCCCCTCTAGTCTTGATATAATTGTTTTTGCAAACTTGGTTGAAAAAAAAACAATTCGCGTTCTCCCTGCAACCGCGCGAAATTGCTTGCCGCAGGAATCTGGGACTAGCCAAAATGCCCTCATAAATCCGCCATTTTGTGAAGACATATTTTTTTCTAAGAAAAGATAGAAGCACGCATTCTAGGTCTATTATATCTATGGCTGAAAGCTATCAACCAGTTTATAAACCGTACATAGCAACACATAACAGACGCAATGAACTTCACCGTACGTGTATACACGCTAATAAATTTATACTCAAAACCTAAATAACTTGATAGTAATATTTCTAGTCACATTACTTTCGAGCAACTTAACTTAAAAATCACTGGAGGGGCAAATCTACGTGTGTGGCAAATTTCTAGTTGTCCGTAATTTCGACCTCCGCAATGGAAAATACAAACCTTACAAAAACCCGATGACCATGCACCATTATACATATAGCCGACATTCTCTCAAACCACGTACCCACCTCGCATCAGATCCATTCACAACTATTGAACATCGTGTTTTCATGACTCGCACTCATGACATGCAAACGCGAGATGTATGAATAGTTGTTCCATACCACCGTGAATGTCGCAGAAGTTATCATGGTGATGGATACAATTTCACATGTATAAAATGTCCTAATAGGATAAAACTTATACAAAATCGCGAATAAACAAAGTGCTCGATATATAAGTTTCCGAAAACCCTCGAAATCTTTCACATTTTAGACATAGATGAATGTTCTGAACCGACCAGCAACGATTGTGATTTGAACTCGAATTGTATCAACACCAATGGTTCCTACAACTGTGCTTGTCTCACTGGTTATGCAGGAAATGGTAAAAAATGCTCAGGTAAACAACCATGTATACGTATGGCTAAATCAATATTTTCAATTATATATTGTTGGTGGCGGTGTTCCTGTGGAGGTCGTTGTTATTGCGTTTCGTTTTCGCTATTGTTTTTTTTTGCTATTGCCACCATGCATCTGCTGTAGCTTTTTGATTTGTTGTCATTCATATTGTTATTTGTGGTTGTTGATTTGTTGTTTGTTGATATTTATAGTGTACTTATCGAAAACAATGAACAGTATTTCGCAAAGTGATTTGTTTTTAACAAACTTGAGAAATTTTATAGCAAGGGATTTGTGCATGAGTAAAGAATATGTGGAAATTTATTCCTGTTGCTTGATGAGAGGGAACTTGAAAATTTAACAATTATATCATGTGCTCGAATCGTACGATGGGCTGAAAGCATAGAAATATTAGACCTAGAATGCGTGCTAGGTCACGTGACAGGTGTCCAAATTGAAAACAAAAATGCCCTTATATATCCGCCATGTTGAATTTGAGCATAGGAGTGCCAACTACAAAGTATAAATGTTTCTGTCCTTATGTATCGGACATCCTCCGATTTTTTAAAGCAATACATATAGCCAAACTCACATCTTTGTAAAACGAGGTTTTCTATTAATAAATATAAACGTACATTACAAATACTATTTACATTACGGTGTACAAACAGATGAACAAATACTATGACAAACACAAATGTCAATTTAAAATACACATACCGACTATATGGTCTCTTGTCTTTAGTTCGTATAACTATAATCCAGTCAATATATGCAAAATACTTTGCAGGGCCTCTAACACACATATTTAATGAGTCCTTTTCTTGTCGGCTCTTCCCGGATATATGGAAAGTATCCAAGGTGTGTGGAATACCAAAGATCAAGCCTTGCTGTTCAGTAGATCTTCTGAGACCAATTGCGCTAACAAGTACCTTGTCCAAAGTCCAAGAGTCATACGCCACCAAATGGATTTATGAAGATGTTCGGGAAAAAATTAGTGAATTCCAGTTTGGCGGCCTTCCTGGTACATCTGCAGTTCAAGCCTTGATCTACTTACTGCATAAATGGCACTCGGCAATGCACACTCCAGGAAAGGTCATTAGAATTGTTTTTCTTGATTTTCGGAAGGCGTTTGATCTTGTAGATCACAACAAGCTTCTTGAGACCTTCACTGGAATCGGTGTACGGCCCGCATTAGTGGGTTGGTTTGCGTCCTATCTACATGGCAGATCGCAATTTACATCATTTCAAGGTGAGCAATCAGACCTGCGAAAGATCAGGGGAGGAGTCCCACAGGGTAGCAAGCTGGGTCCAATAGCATTTATCCTAAAAATTAACCATCTCCCACAAGTCGCTATACCTAATGAGCAGGAACAGATATGTGAAGCATCTGATGATCAAGATATAGCTATGTTCGTTGATGATAGTACATTGTCCGAAGTCATTACCATAACTCAACATTCATCTGGTAGTCCAATTGGTAACACCCAACGAAGTGTAAATAACGTAGTGCAATTTGCAAAGGATGAGAGTATGGAACTGAATGGGAAAAAATGTAAAGAAATGCTAATTGATTTTCGGAAGAAGAAAACAGAAATACCACTGATTAATATTGGCGACGATAAAATATCCCGTGTAAAGTCGTATAAATTGTTAGGAATATGGATAGACGATGACATCAGATGGAAAACCAACACTGAGTATATTGTAAAAAAAGGCGCTAAGCGACTTTACCTCTTGAAGATCTTAAAGAGTTATGGTGCACCAAAAAATGACCTATTAGCTTTCTATTGTACAGTAATTCGTTCTGTTCTGGAGTATGGTGCACAAATCTGGAGTGGTGGTCTGACACAAATGCATAAGAAAAACATAGAAAGAATCCAAAAACAAGCCCTCAGAATAATTTATCCTGGCCTTTGTGATTATGGACTTCTATTATCTCAGAGCAATCTGCTGACCTTAGAAGAACGCAGAAACAATTTATGTGCCTCCTTAATTGAGAACATGTTACAACCATTACACAGACTTCACGGACTATTGCCAAAGAAACTGAGTGACATCAGGGAAAGAGAGACTAGGACAAATGGTGAAAAGATTTATAACTTTTTTTGCAACACTGAACGTTTTAGAAACAGCCCTGTAGTTCATGCTATTAATGAATATAATTTTAAATTAGAAAAGTAAGATTTATATACATTTTATACAATTCCATATATGTATATATATATATATAAACGATTTTAATATACATATAGGTCCATTGATGTAAATAGTTTTAAATAAGTAATAATTCTAATTAATTCTAATTAATATCTGACGATGTAAACACTTTGTAATTTAGCTTTTTGCTATTGAACGTGTATTAATAAACCCACTAAATATATATAATAATCCAAGTCTTTAAAGACTTTACTCTGCTGTTCGCTCGCTTACACTATGCATATGTGATATGTCTATACCTAACAGTAACTATATATATATCAATAACAAGGTAATTAACATAAATTACATGCATGATCAGTTTAGTTTAATTGGTAGCTACACCGGCCCCTAAATGAATACTAACTCATAAGCTTCATTTACAAATTAATGAGAGGCTACCAATATTTCATGTATTCACTTATCTTCATTGCATGTCCATTTCCAAACGACATATTTTCGTCACTGGACGGGTAAGATAGGTCATTGTTGTTTTTATCTCTCCGCGTCGTGTTCGTTTGGCTCGAGTAACCACTGTTGAACTTGTCTTCAAATTAACACTGCGGACTAAACCATCCTCACTTGGAAACACTTCGACAACGCGGGCAAGCGGCCACTGTCCTCGTCTGTAATTTTCGTCCATGAGAAGTACGAGATCTCCAACCTTTATGTTTTCTTTTCGTTGCATCCACTTTTGTCGAATTTGAAGATTTGGAAGATACTCTTTAATCCATCGTCTCCAAAATATATTAGCTAAATATTGAGCTTGTTTCCATCGACGCTTATAATGGTCATGCTCTGTAAACACTCCGGGTGGTAATGCAGGACAAGGGCGTAAATGTAGCAAGTGATTTGGGGTAAGAGGTATTTCATCTCGTGGATCATCACTATTTCTCGTAAGGGGTCTACTATTTAAGATGGTTGTTGCCTCAGCCACGACGGTTAATAGAACTTCGTCTCCAACAATTTGTTCCTTCAGCAGCGCTCGAAGAATCTGACGTACGGATCTTATTAATCGTTCCCATGCACCGCCCATATGACTCGCACTTGGTGGGTTGAACGTCCATTTTATTCCCTTTTGAGCACAGAAAGTTCCAATTTTCAGTTGATTCCATTCCTCGATATTAGCTTTTAATTCCTTATCTGCTTTCATAAAATTAGTACCACAATCACTTCTAATTTCTTTAGGATATCCTCGTAGACTTATGAATCTTCTTAACGCGTTGATCATTGCATCCGTATCCAATGAATGCACTATTTCGATGTGCACAGCACGAATACTCAAACAAGTAAAGATACAACCATATCTTTTAACCCGACTTCTACCTTGCTTTACTTCCAAGGGACCAAAATAATCAACTCCTACAAACGTGAATGGAGGTTCATAAGCTTTGATCCTATCTTCAGGCAAATCTGCCATAAATTGTTCACTTGGTGGTTTCTTTCTTTTCTGACAATCGATACATCTTCGAATTACTTGACGAACTGCTGATCGTCCCTTTAGGATCCAAAATCTTTCTCTTAATGATGCCAACACAGATTCCTGACCCATATGACCAACCTTGACATGATAATGTTTAATTATAAGATCCGTTATGTGATGCTTATATGGAAGGATTATCGGATGTTTCGCTTCTTCGTTGATTTGTGCATTCTTAAGTCGTCCTCCTACGACCAAAACACCGTCCCTCACCAATGGGTTTAGCTGGTATAACGACGTCTTGGTTTCCTTAAGAACTTTCTTCGTATAGTTTCCATTTGAAAGATGCTTATTATTTTCAAATTTTACTAGCTCGGGAAATGACATAGACTGAACGAAACGAACAATGTCTATTTCTGCTTGCTTCAATTCTTTAACTTCCAAATCACCAGTTTTCACTTTGGAAACATTATCTCCAACTTTCCTTTGGTGTACTTTCATCAGGAATCTTCACTATTCCACAGGAAGTCTGGACCTTCTAACCACCGTTTATTAGCTAACATCTCTTCCAATTTCAAACCTTTGGATGCATCATCAGCCGGATTCTTCTTGCCTTCGACATATCTCCATTCAGAGACAGAAGATCCATTCCGTATCACAGTCAAACGATTAGACTCAAATGTATGGAAACGTTTGTTTTCATTCTTAATGCATTTCAGAACAGAGATGGAGTCCGTCCAAAACGTTACGCTATCCACTTTATATTCTAGCTCTTCATCAATTGTTTGACGCAGCTGTACAGCCATTACTGCCGCAGATAACTCCAATCTTGGGATGGTGATTTCGCGAATGGGTGCAAGACGTGCCCTTGCAAGTACGAATGAACAATGAATACGTCCGTCGTTGTTCTCTAATCGTAGGTAAGCCACGGCTCCGTATCCCACACGTGAGCCATCACAGAAAATATGCAGCTTCGAGCTCTTTACTTCACCAAAATCTTTCGGTTTGAAACAACGATCTGTATTCACTTCTTCTAATTTAGGAAGATCAGTCAACCAACGGTGCCATTGTTGTTTTTCTTGTTCTTCGATTTCGTCGTCCCAAGCTCGTTGCTTTCGGCACAGATCTTGCAACAGTAGCTTCGCCTTCATTATATAGGGAGCAATAAATCCGATCGGATCGAAAAGTGAATATATTACGGACAACATTCCCCGTCTCGTTGGTAGCTTTTGTTTAGCCAATGTCATAGTCTCTTCGCGAACTTCCCAGATAAATTTGTCCGTCTCCACATTCCACTTCACTCCAAGAGCACATTCTGTAGGTAAGTTATCGATTTCCAAGTTAACAACCGATTTTGCTCTTTCGCTTTCAGGAATTTCTTCAAGGACCTTTCGATCATTGCTAAGCCATTTCGTTAATCTGAACCCTCCTCTGCTTAATTATTCGCGGAGTTGTTCTGATAGCTTAATAGCCTTCTCTGGTGTATCTACAGACTTCATCAAATCGTCAACGTACATGTTCTTTTCTAACGTTTCTGACACTTCTGGCTCAAATTCTTGACCAAAGGATGATGCGGTCTTCTTTACACAAAAATTTGCAACACTTGGTGAGGATGTAGCACCAAACACATGTTTCACCATTCGATACTCTGTAGGCGCATCTTCAAGGTTGTGATTTTCCCACCAGAGAAATCTGAATACATCACAATCTTTCGGCTCAACCAATACTTGGTAGAACATCGACTCAATGTCGGCGACAACTGCGATTGATTCTTGGCGAAACCGAATTATGACTCCGACCAGGGAATTAGCTAAATCGGGTCCAGTTAACAAATGCTGGTTGAGGGATTCACCATTGAACTTGGCTGCACAGTCAAACACAATTCTAGTCTTATCCGGCTTTAATCGGTGAGTGACTGGGTGATGAGGGAGATACCAAACTTTTCCGTTGTTTTTGTTCAATTCTTCCTTGGGTACTTTCTGGGCATGTCCTTTGTCGATGTAATCCTGCATAGCTTTGGTATATTTGATAAACAATTCAGTATCCTTCGCTAGTCGATTCTTTAAGGAACGAAGTCTTCTTTCTGCCATTATCTTGTCATTGGGAATATCGGGTGGATCCTTTCGCCAAGGTAATGCAACCTGGAAGTGTCCATTGACCAACTTTACGCTTTTTTCCATTACATGCAACGCTCTTTCATCCTCAACTGAAGCTAACACTTTGTCGTTCGCTTTTAAATCTTTAAAGTCAGTGTTCCATAGTCGTTGTAACTGATGTAAGAGAATGTCATCATTCACCTGATCTCGATCTTTTACTTCATCGCAAAATTGACCGTTCGTCTTCCTTACTTCGAGTATTTTCTCATTGTTTAGAAATTCAGAAGAATCGTCACGATATACTGTCACTGGGGTTTGATCTTTAACTCGAGTGAAATTTACGGAGAAACCATCGTTCTCTCTTTCGTCACCTACAGGGCCCATAACAGTCCATCCAAGGCTGTAGCGAATTGCTATTGGTTCGCCATCACCACCTTCTTTACATTCCAGCGGAAGAAACAGACGAGGCTTTTCTTTCAAACCAATTAACAGCATGATATTTCTGTCTTCTAATTCTGGAATATTCATATCACGGAGATGTGGCCATTTGTTGACATCGGCTTGTCTTGGTACGCAGCCATTTGAAATTGGTATCTCTTTAACCGTTTTCACCTTCTGTAGCTCCACTTCCGTTGATCCATCCAATGACATCACAACAATATCAACAAGTTGACTTTCTACTTCAACAGAGCCATTAATTCCCGTTAACGTAAAATTCGTATTTTCACCGTCTATGTTTAGTTTCCTAGCTAGTCTCTCATCACACAAAGTAACTTCTGATCCATTATCTAGCAGAGCGTATGTTTGTACTTCTTGTGTACCATTGATCCCTCGGACTCTAACTGGAACTGCTCCTAAACATATTCTGCTTCCTCCTACATGAGTTGTCGCGACTGAACTACTTTCAGTACCTTGTTTTTCTGGAACTTCATGTTGATCACCGGCCCCAGTTTGGGTTTGTGCTGACTTTGTTGTCTTCGGTTGCTGCTTGGAAGAAGAATTCTTTTCATCATTAGGTAGGTGCATTAAGGTGTGGTGTGATTTACCGCAACCAACCTCCATACATTTGAAATGTGCTTTGGGACAAGTTCTTGCAATGTGTCCTTTCTCTAAACACTTATTACAGAGTCCATTTTGCAAGACAATTCTGCGCTTCGTTTTATATTCGGATTTTTTAAACTGATGACAATTCCATACTCTATGCTGTCCAGAACAAACTTCACAATTCAACCTTTGACTGGGTGGAATTAATTGTTTTGGATACTCTTTTCCGCTTACTGCAAACGACGTGTATTTCATATCCGATTTGCCAACATTTCCTGTCAAATCTTTACCGCTCGTCCTCGGCTTCGAGAAAGGAATATTCATGTCTCTTCCAAATTCATTATTCACCAGCTTTGCACGTTGTTTGATAAATTTGAGAAAATCTTCAAATCGTGGTCGTTGTCTTGATTCAAAAATGTTTCCTGCGTATTCTGTCCATCTGGATCTGAGATACATCGGAAGCTTCTTAGCAAGCTCTCTTAAGACATGCATATGATCCAAATCGGCTACATATGAAGATCCCATACCAGTTAAAGTTCGTTGAGCTGTTTCCAAATATCTTGCAAACTGTAATAAGGAAGGACCATCACCATTCTTCAAACTTGGTAAATTCATTAATTTCTTCGTATGTGCTTCTGCTATCACATGTGGCTTTCCAAAATTTTCATACAATGTCTCTTTCGCGACGTGATAGCCATCATTGTGGGGCAAGCTTACACAACTTTCGATTGCTTCTCTGGCCTTTCCCGAACAATGCTGTATCAGTAGTTGCAACCTTCTCGATTCGTCAGGATTATCTCGTTCTAGAAAGTTCTCGAAGTTTTGTAGGAATGCACCATACTTCATCGGATCACCATCGAAACGAAGATACTCCAATTTAGGTGTATTAGCAACTTGTCTCAAAGCTTGCACCATATCAACGTTAACAGCTGGCATGACTGGCGTTGGTTGGTAAGCCATTGGTGGTTGCCACCGAGTTGGATAGGAATTGGGGATTCTGGAGGGACCGAAGTTGTAGGAACGTGTTGTAGGAACGTATTGGACATCTTGTTCAGCAACTGGCACATTCGGGGCTTCTAATACTTGAGGAGGCGCGAAAGGAAGGGGGCCTGGCGCAGATGGTTGCTGTTCGAACGGAATTGGACGGTATATTTCAAAGGTTGTGCTAGGTGTTTGCATCTGATCTGGTAAAACATTTCTGTTTCGTCGGACATTAAGCAGTGGTAAATCGTTCTTAAGAGGAAATCTTCTATCAGACAAACCACTAACAAATTCTTTATGGTGGAAGTTTGTAGTCTCGGGTACAGACGCTGACGATTTAACTACTTTGTGTTGACTACTTCCAACGTTTTCTTGAAGCTGTTCGTTTACACTTGGCGATGAAGACGGAATCAAATTTTCTTCAAGAATATCTCCCTTAGATCTCTCATTTCCTCTCTCTTCCTCAGCTTGTTGATATATTTCTAAGGAAACAGCTGCTCGTTTAACTTTCATTTCAGCTTCGGCCAACTCTTTCATTCTTTTAAGTTCTTGTTCCTTTTCCTCAAATCCTTGACGTACTTTCAATTCTTCTAGTTTCAACTGCGCAAGTGCAATTTCTTCCCTTTTCTTCGATATTATTGACAAATTTGAGCTTACATGTGACACCTGTTGGCTTCCAGACTTTGATCGTTTACTTTCGGATTTGGAACCACTGGGCCGTAACATTTCAACCATATCACGCCAATCGGTTACCATGGCATCAAGTTTCAGCTTTCTTTTTTTCTGTTCATCATAACTTGCAACTGCGAATTTTCTATTGCTTTCGCTTTCCAATAAAGCAAAATAATTTTCATGTGCATCTATGAATTTATACCACGCTGCACGAAAGGCTTCATACTTTGACGATATATCGCCCACGTTTCCTCTCTCATGCGTAATTAAATCACGAATCTCATTAAATATTCTTGTCAACAGTCCGATATGTCCTGAACGGCTTTTTGATAATTGACGGATTTTCTTGTCTCTATAACCTTCGTAGTGGAATCTTTTATTCGGTTCTCTTTCTCTCGACGGCTCTACATCTTCATAGCGTAAATATTCTTCGGGAAATATTTCTTCTGGCTTATCGTCTTCAAATTTGCTTCTAGTTGACACGCTTGGTGATTTCAACATAATTTATTCAGTGCCACGTTGGCAGTTCAAATCGACTTCAATAAAATGTTCAAATTTGTAAACCGTCAAGATTCACCAACAATTCACATGAATCGCTTCTTAAATTCGATGGAGTACTAGTCGAAAACTGTATCGGACATCCTCCGATTTTTTAAAGCAATACATATAGCCAAACTCACATCTTTGTAAAACGAGGTTTTCTATTAATAAATATAAACGTACATTACAAATACTATTTACATTACGGTGTACAAATAGATGAACAAATACTATGACAAACATAAATGTCAAGTTAAAATACACATACCGACTATATGGTCTCTTGTCTTTAGTTCGTATAACTATAATCCAGTCAATAATCCAAGTCTTCCTTTAAAGACTTTACTCTACTGTTCGCTCACTTACACTATGCATATGTGATATGTCTACACCTAACAGTAACTATATATATATCAATAACAAGGTAATTAACATAAATTACATGCATGATCAGTTTAGTTTAATTGGTAGCTACAGGTACTTATTCTGTAGTTTATAGGTTTATAGTATATAAACCTATGGACTATATATATATATATATATGGAAATATCTACAATATGCCACAACCAGTGAATAAGGAATAAATTGTGTGCAAACAGGACATAGATAGAGCATGTTTCAGCAAATGAAAATGGATGAAAATGTGACACAACTGAAGGCCAAAGCATAAACAAGCAAGCTGGAGCTTTCTGTGATTAAAATATGATGTGCGAACTGAGGTGCTTATTCTGTAGTTTATAGGTTTATAGTATATTGCGTTCCGGTATACTCTGAGGTCAACTTCGTTTACTTTAATTAATTTAATTTCGCCTATTCTATCATTGTACGAACTGTATAAATTCTAACTATATCCAACTATCTACAATGGACTATATATATATATATATATATATATGGAAATATCTACAATATGCCACAACTAGCGACATCTGAACAGCGTCAATTTAATCTAATCTGTAAGCAAAACCTATACTGCTACTAGAGCATTGATTTTGCATTTCGGCGGCTTATAAGCAATAAATCGTTGTATGGTAATATCATTGCATTGATTAACCAATGTATCGCATCTACATAATGCAGATTTATTTGGATTTTGTTTAAATTATCAAAAAATCCCAATTCAACGCAATTGAAACTACATTGTTCATAGTATTTACATATAGGAAGAGCACATTGTGTCACACTGCATACGTCATCATGACCTCTTGGCCGTGTGAGAGGAGCTCATCAGCTAAAATTTTCATAGCCCAACTTTAAACGCAAAATTCACAAACTTCTAGTTCGAAGTTTTCAACAAGATTGGTATTAAAATGATCAGAAAAGATGAAATTTTCAGATAATGCAAAATCACAAAATCGAAATTTTCATTGCATATACACTTTAAGAATCAAGGATTTTCTCACTCAGCCTTGAGTAATAACAATGCTTTTCATAGGCACTTCAGGAAGATCAACCTCGCAATTCTCCAGGGGAACAGACAACAACCAGCAGCTATTACACATTTGCCGAAACTGTTTTTGGTTTACATTTAAACCACCCAATATTTCTGCAAGTTGGAAATATTTACTATCTCCACTTAGTTTGAGTTTAACTATTACCTAATAGGCAGTCATGTAACTTCTTACAAACTTATGCATCAGTCATTCAGAACCCCCTGCAGCCCCCCCCCCCCCACCCTAGGCATAAAGGGAGTAAACTAGTGAATAGGAGGTGATTGCCCCGGGTATGCCCAAGGTTGGGGTGTAGAAGAATTTAAATGACTAACTGTGTAGAGAATGTGCCTCTCAGTTCAATGCTGTTCGCAGTCATCCAATAAACCAAGTTTTTGCCAACCTCAATCTTAATACAATACCTGCATTATGGAGGCTACCTTGTCAGTTGTTCCATATTATTAATAATTATGTAATGTTTACTTGATTGAGTTAAAGAGTATAATTCCCCAGGTTCCTTCTTACAAACCTTCTTACATCGATAAACCAACAAATCCAAATCCTCTGTGATCCCAAAACTTGCATGGCCATTTAAAAGCATGTGAGCAATTTGTGCATCAGTTTCATAAGGTGATACAACATAATTTACATTGTGTGCCAAACAAACCTTTCAAAGAAAATAAATAGGCAACATGTCAATTGTTTTAAATACACTGCAATATCACTGCCATTCTTTATTTCGCCCACAAATTAATATCATTGTTTTATATGGACAAGTTTGTCTACTAATCTAATTACATACATTTATGCAAACGACAATATTTTTGAAGGTCATAGATGCAGCTCGGCTGTGTAACTTATTTGCTTCAGATTTTGATATCTGTTTTAAAATCTTTTCAGGTACACTGCAAATAAAAGATAAAACTTAATTAAGAAATAAAACTACATGCGCCATAACACCCGAACGAGTAAGGATTGCTCTTGCCGTTCTGAACAACCCCTCCGCATATACGATGTATCGTCTGACAGGGACCTTGTTGTAGTTGCAATTGAAGCCGAATTAACGGGGGTCGAATTGCTGCCTTTCGAGAATATGGTGAACAGCATCTAGAACATTCATCACACAGCTGGTAGCATTTTTATTATTCGTATTATTTAATATTAATATTATCATACCATATATTTCTTTCACAAAAATCTTTCTGTACAGTCAACTAAATGGCAAGACCCTACTCATCTTTGACATTAAATCCAGGAATAATAATTTCTTTGCCTCAGACTGGGCCACCTTTATATATGTATACCTTCATCCAGAATGGATAAACTAGGAATTTTAATAAAGCAAAAATCATATATGAATTTTCAACTAATCATGACAACATTTCCCTTAGGGGGGGGGGGTCTACCTGAACAGCCCGATTCTGTAGTGGTGTTAGTTGAATTGCAATAACAGAAAAGATATTGATCTAAAGCATGACAAACCATATATTGTTATAAAGGTAAAGGATCAAGGAATCCGGATTTGTTATTGGTTTAGCCTCAGGTCGCACTGAAACCTGACACCGGTCCATTAATTAGGCCACATGCTGAGAGTGAGTACTGGTTGTTTGAGAAAAGATATCTTCCCTGGAATTTATTCGGATTTCGTATTGTTTTCTGTTTCTTACACAGAAATCACTAAACTCCGGGATGAGCAGAGGATATTATAAAATTATAAAAATAACTAATATTTTTTGTGACTATAGCCAAGATGGAGAAATCTAGCCATTTTTACATCATACAATTTGTACTATTACTACAACAAAAAATTCACCTGCTTATCCCAGAGAGCATTATCAGATGAGGTAATCCTGAAAATTTGGACAAACTGTTCTTAAGATATCCTTTCTTAAAGCATAAAAACCTTTATTGAAAGAAAACCAATTAAAGATGCATAATTAATTCACTACCAATAAAATATTATTAATATTATTATTAAAATATTATTAATTATTAAAATATTATTAGAAACTATTTACCAATGTAGTCCATTTAAAATCCTCCTGCTTCATATAACTTACTTATGTAGAAATACGAGTAGATAGTTTTATCTTTCTTTTCAAGTTGTTTCAGTCTGTTAGGGCCTGATAAGCGAGTCTTTGCTTTCCCCAATTCCTTGACACTTTAGGTGGCCTTAAATTGTCCTTATATCGCGTATTTTAGGTGGGTATTTCTCTGTTCGCTAGAAGTTCAAATCCATGTGAGGTATGATTATTTAGACACTTAAAAACAAACAAACATCTATGATACAATCTGCATTGTTCAAGAGTGGTCCAGCCTAAAGTGTTTAACGCGTCTGTTGCAGATGAAAAAAAGGTCTATCTAAAACAATTTTTGGCGGCTTTGTTCTGGAGTATCTGAAGATTGTTCATTAACACTATATTATTTTTGTCCCCCCATATAACACCCGCATAGTCAAAGATTGGGAGTGCAAGACGTGTTATAAAGAAGATTTGTGCATTAAATGGTAGCAGGTGTTTAATCCGACGAAGTAGACCCAGGAGTCGATTGACTTTAGCGGACAAGCGATCTATATGTTCTGACCAAGTGAAGTTGGCTGTGATGGTGACTCCTAAGTACTTGAAATTGCTGGTGTTGGAGACTTCAGTATTGACTTCAGATGCCCCAGCACAACGAACACCTTTGTAGCTATGTGCTTGGGACAACGGATCCACACCAATGTGTTAATGGATTCATTCTGGTTTTTGTTATGCCATGTACACATCTTGTAAGTAAGCTGCTTTCACTGAGATCCAAAAAAAACAGGACGCATAACTTCCAAGAAAACCGCTGGAATGCAATTTGTTGTTTGTTTTCTAGAATTGGATCAAAAAGGTGGTTGCAGGTATTCAGATCCTGGAATGCTGTGAAATGGCCCTGCTGGACCTGTTGGAATATTCTATTGGGTGAACATCAAATGATGTGTGGAGTGAAATGAAATGAAATTTCGATTCAATGTGACTGATAGAATTGGAATGGTATAGATAATGATGATTTTAGTGAATTATGTACTATTTAAAACACGAGTAGGAGTGTTTTATCAGATATAACGCGAGGCGCAGCCGAGCGTTATATATCTGATAAAACACGACAACGAGTGTTTTGAATAGCTTAAAATACAACTACAAAAGAATACTAATTAGGATGAACCATAGTATAATCATGCTAATTAAGATGAACAATTATATACTGCCACATGTGTTTTATCAGATATAAAGTCACTCCACGTGACATATTATGGCTGACATGATTTGCCACAAGGTTTATGAATTATTAACGAGTATTTTAAGTTATGATGATGCATGGACTGTGATGATGTTGGTGAAGCTTGATTAATAACATAGATATAAAGTGATGATACTGGTGATATATGAGTTGTAAAATGATATGAAATATCAGTGATACATAAGTCTGAACATTCAAGCTAAAATGAGACATGAATAGTAAAACTGTGACGTGTATGACTCGATTGATTGTTTTTGTGAAGATCGCGCAGGCATAACCCGGGTGCGTTTATAATTTGAGATGTATTGTGATGATGCCAAGACCTGGGTGAATGCCAATGTATCGCCACCCAGGTCAAGTCCCATGTGTTTTGTGTTCAAAACTAAGGTTATGTTCTCATCAGGCTCCAAGCATAACCGGGAAAGCACGTTTCGACCCCACTAGCTGGTCTTGGAACTATGTGCTCGCATATAAGGGGGGTTTGATTAGGGTGGGCTTAGTTAGGGTAGGGTTAGTTGATAGGGTAGGGTTTGGAGAATAAGCTTTTGGGTTAAGGTTCCGGTGGGGATTGGGTTAGGTTTGGGATTACTGCTCAGAATAGTGGATTGAAAAGTGTTGAATAGGGAGTGGGCCTGGGAAGTTTCGAGTGGGTTGGGTGTATCGATGTTGTGTGAATGTGTCTCTGATGAAAGTGGAAACATCGGTTGAAAATAATATTGAAAGTTGTTTCAAATGGATTGCGAAGGATATATTGATGTTTTGATAGCTTCGTGGCAGAGTTTGTGACAGAAGATTTTTTGCCACAAAATTTGTCTTCCGTCTACTTCTCGTTCTTTGAAAGGTGAACGGTAGTTCGAAATGGATGTGACGGTGGTGAGTGTTAAGTAGTGTGCGAATGCTCCGTGGCACAGTTTGTGACAAAAAGTTTTCTGCCACGAAATAAGAAATTTGTCTGTCATTTTTATATTATTTCTCGGTATTTGTATTACAACGGTGAAATATGGTGGTTGAGATGCATATTAATATTTTGATATTTGCTCTGTGGCCGAGCCCGCGACAGACATTTTTGCCTTTTATTTCTCGTTCTTTGAAAGCTGAATGGTGAGGCGTTCGTATGGTGTTATGCTGGTTGGTCATGATACACTTCAGGTGGGTTTTGGGTCTGGGTTTAGGGTGGATATGTATGAATTAAACAACTGTACAACTTTATAATGTTCATGAATTTAATGAATATTCTGTAACTGCATATCTTTATTTGACAATTGTGTATTAATTAAACTATGTGAAGTGTGTGGATTATCATGTACAGGCCTAGACTATTTACATTGCATTGGTGGTGGTTGTTAATGAGGGAAAAATCTATTGTCTTCCATTCATGAAGATGTTGTATATGGTGGGGAACTGTGTTTGTTTCCCCATCAGTTGTTGCTTGATGGAGGAATGCATGATGCTGGTTAGAGCTGGTATTGTGGTCATTGGCGGGTGTAGTGGTGTAGTGTTGCTGGGTGGAGGTGGTACTCGTAATGGTGGTTTGGAGGTGGGAGGTGATGGTTCCCTGTGTTGTTGGCGATGTGGCCATTTCTGAGAGACCTGCTTGTTTTCAGGTTTTGCGGGATGTGAAGTGGTTGCTGTGGATTTGGGGCGCTTTGGTTGATGTTTGGTGTTTGACTTAGGTGTTGTTTTGCGTTTGGATGGTGGTCTGTGATTGCTTGCGATATGGATGATAGTGCTAGACAACTCCTGTGGGAGATTGTCGTTTAGTTTTGTGGAAAGTGATGAGATTTGCCCATCAATTTTGGATGATTCCTCTGAGTGGTGTTGGTGCAGGATGTCTGTGAGGTGGGACATGCAGTTCTGGATGCCAGTGTCTCATGCTTCCTTGAGCTTTGGTGACAGTTGGACCCAGGGTTGAATGCTGATGTTGAGGCCAGCCGGTGCAGTGTGGTTTGTGATGTGTTTGTTGAGAATGGTCAACTGTCGTTGATGGTCATTCTTGTGGTGATGGAGTTCAACAAGTTTATTGAACATGGTGGTTGTGTTATTGGAAGTGATAGGTGGTTGAGGTGTGGTGGTGGTGATTTGGTGTGTTAGGGGGGTTTGTGGTATGATTGGTTGGGATGTGGTTGGGATATTGCTGGGTTGGCCCATGTCGGCTGGCAATGTTAGGGTGGAGGTGGTTTGGGCTGAGGTTGGGATGGCATTTGGGGACTGGATTGGGGTACTTGTAGGCTGGATCTGGGTGGAGGTTGTGGTTGTGTCCATTGTGCCGGGACTTTGGGATATGTTGGTTGGTGTGTCAACAGGTGGGGTGAATTGTGGGAGAGTGGAAGTCGAAATTGGGTTGGTTGATATGGTGGATGGTGAGTCGGATGGTGTGTTGGTGAATAGGTTGTTCTCAAATTCTGGGTCTGATAGAATGAGCAAACGTTGTAGCCCCTCTAATTCAAATTGAAATTGAGTATGACTTTGGTCAGTGTCCATTTTGCAATTTGTCTGGATGGAAGTCTTCTAATATCCTGATAAATGGAATTGGGTTACAATATGAATGAATGTGTTGCAGTGTTTTGCCTGGACATGGACCTCATATAAGTCTTTGTAAGGTTGGATATAGAACAGGTTTGTTGATATGGAAAAGTGATTATGAATCTGTTAATATGTTTATTATTCGATTCATTGTTCAACCCATGTGGCCATTATTTATTAATTTACCAGGAGATCTCTTGATACTTAACTTTTTCCTGCCAATACATAGCAATTTGTTGTTTGTTTTTTAGAATTGGATCAAAAAGGTGGTTGCAGGTATTGCTGGAATGCTGTGAAATGGCCCTGCTGGAACATTCTATTCAGTGGCGGCGCCAGGCTTCCAAATTTGGGGGGGCATTTGAGGGGCAAACTCAAATTTTGGGGGGGCAAGATAGAATTTTTAAAAAGGTTGCCCCCCAGGAAATTCGCCCCCCCCCCCTTCAAAACGTGACGATATTCCTAGGAATATCCCCCCGGGGGCGAATATCCTAGGAATATCGCCTCCCAGGGGGTGGGGAGAATACCCTAGGAATATCGCCCCTCTTTAGGACATTCGCCTCCCATATATGCGATGTGGTTTATTCAAATAATTTCGTGATACTTTCATCTTAGTATTGCCTTACACGTTTGAGAATTTAACTCTGCAAAACTAAAGCTTTTTTGTCTTTTTTTGAAACGTATTATTGGAGTATTGGCAAGTTTTACCATTCAGAGATTTACAAACTAATATTGAAACTGTAAAACAGTTTCATGTATACGCGCATTCACTAATGAGTAATGACAACTTATAAGCCATACATTTTCCGATAACGACAGAACGCTTGTGTAGCCTTTAGTCGCTCTTAGTGACTAATAATTTTTTTGAGGGGGGGCAAAAAATAATTTGGGGGGCATTTGCCCCCCCC
>CACRXK020002803.1:0-40448 GCA_902702795.2 Paramuricea clavata | reverse complement strand
TAGAAATCTTTATATAAAAATCTTTATATAAAAATCTTTATATAAAAATCTTTATATAGTTTGCATAACAATGGTCTTTTGTTAAAGTGTTCTTTAGCGGGTATAAAGACGTATGCACATGACTAATTTCTTACTCAAGATTGGATAATTGCTTCATGAATTATTAATGAGTTTTTGAAGTGTATACACTATATAATAGTATACTCTACCGGTAGACTGATGACAGCATCATTATTTAATGTTGACGACGTTTCCTTGGCGTTGTTAGTTCGTGAGGATTTAACATTCCATACGATATCTAACCATTTTGCATCTTTTCTTTTGAAAAATGCCTGAAAAAACAATTAGAATTGTTTACAGTACAATTATAGCCTGCTCAGCAGCCTGCAGCCCCACTCGAATATTTGAAACGGAAAATTAGGGTTTCCTTAAGGCCCTGTCACACCATTGCGTATGAGAGAAACGTATGAGGATCTATGAGAAGCATATGAAAATTAATGAAATAATTTCATACGCACAAAATCCTTTGAAATGTCAGCGTTTGAGTACCGTACATCTGGCGTGTCTCTAGCGTATTCAGAGTGTGCCTAGAGTGTGCTTATCGTATAAACCATACGTCCGAATACGCACAAAGCTTAAAAAAAATTTCTGCCTCGTCAAAGCAAACTTCCTGACAGCTTGTCTATAAATTTGGGAATGTTTCTTCTGAAATCTTGGCTGGATCGATAGGAGTTTGCTTCTGTTAAAAGAAATTTTTACCTCATTTTATATTGTTTTGCTAAAAAGTACTGCTCGAGTGATGAAGAATGGTGTTTACAGTTTTTTCATATCTCATCTCATTCTCAAGTTATCGCACTTTCTATATTTCGAGATGTGACGTCACAAGTTTGACTTGAGATAATGGCAATAACAAGAAAGTCTGATATCTTAGTGATAATTTAATAAAACCCACGTGAATATTTTGAATGAATGAATGAATGAATGAATATATTTTTTGCCACATATATATCAATTTACATCACTTAGCAAGACATACACATATGGTACACATCACACAATTTAATTAACCTACTAAACATAATAATAAAACATTACGAACTAATTGTGGCGAGGACGTCCAAAGTGAAACCACGAGGCTTATAAATTTGGACTACCTCAATAGCGCATGTATATCATCATTTAAAAAAAATAGTGATTACGTATGACATATAAATAAGACATTTATATATAAAAAGAGAAGAAAAATCGTTTTACTTATCCTGAAATTTATATATGCATGAAGAATTGCAAATATCAGAAGGCAATGTGTTGTAGAATTTTGGACCCTGATAGTTAACCGAAAACAAACGTATATTTGTCCTGCAATAAGGAACGTAGAGAGTATCAACTTTACGTGTTGCATAATTATGAATTTTGTTAACTTCCAAAAATGAATTTTCAAAACATCGTGGAAGACACTCATGCTGGTATTTAAAAATTAATTTTCCTAACTCAAAGAAATAAATATCTTCAAATTTAAGCAATTTGTATTTACAAAAAATAGGTGTAGTATGTACACCAAACCCTTGTTTATCAACTATTCGCACCACTCGTTTTTGCAAAACGACAAGACGTTTAGTATTGCTAGCATACGTAGAACCCCAAACTGTGATACAATACTGAAGATAAGGATATACCAGTGCAAAATATAACATTCGCAGTGCTGATTTGAATAAATAGAAACTCGATCTATAAATAATGCTAATTGATTTGGAGATTTTTCGTGCAACATGAGCTATATGAGCTTTCCATGTTAAATTTTCATCCAAAATGACACCTAAGAAACACACCTCATTAACTCTAGTTATAGTTATTTGATTGATTTGTAAAGTAAGATCAAACGTTTGCTTTTTCTGCCTGGTTTTAAATATAACATAATTAGATTTGGGTATATTAATGGAAAGTTTATTGGCCCGAAACCAGTCTGAAAGCAGACGAAGTTCGGAGTTAATAATATTCGTCAAAGACGATATATTATCATGAGAATAAAACAAATTAGTATCATCGGCAAAAAGAAGAAAATCACCATGCTCAGTAACTTCACTAATATCATTAATATAAATAAGAAACAACAGAGGGCCAAGAATTGATCCTTGAGGTACCCCACATCGTACTTCTTTATACAAGGAGGAAACACCATTATATTCTACATATTGTAACCTATGGGATAAGTAACTTCGGAACCACTCAAGGACCACGCCTCGTATGCCATAATGCTCAAGTTTGGAAATTAATATTTCATGATCAACTGTGTCAAAAGCTTTAGATAAGTCAAGAAAAATACCAATATTGTGCTTATTAGCATCAATACCGGATGAGATTTTATCATAAAGATTTATAAGTGCGTGCGAAGTTGAGTAATTTTTCCTAAATCCATATTGGTTTTTAAATAAAATATTATTATCATTAATATACTTTAATAATCTATTGTAGACGACTTTTTCCATTACCTTAGAAAAGACTGGTAAGACCGAAACGGGTCTATAATTGGAAAACAAAAAATTATCACCAGTCTTAAATATCGGAACTATCCGAGCAATTTTCATTTGGTCTGGGACAATACCACTTATAATAGACGAATTCATAAGTTCGCACAATGGTTCTGAAATGAGATCAATAGAATTCTTAACTATCTTGATAGGAATGTTATCATAGCCTGGAGCTGCACCAGAACGAAATGAATTTACTATTTCAACAATTTCCTCTTTAGAAACTGAATTCAAAAATAGGGAATTTAAAAAATTTCCATTGAGATAAGAACAGGCAGTCCGTGAGGAATTAGGTATTTCTTTAGCCAAATTAAATCCAATATTAGTGAAATATTCGCAGAAGCGATTAGCAATAGCGGTTGGATCAGAAAAATCTTGATTATCACAAGAAAACATAGAAGGAAAGTTATTTCGAGATTTCTTTCTATTTGTCACCTCATTAAGTATCTGCCACGTTTGTTTGATGTTCGAGGTGGAATTTCTTAATTTATTTTCAAAATATAAACGTTTAGCTATCCGAATAGAGTGGTTGAGTTTATTTTTGTAATTTTTGTATATCGTATTATTTTCGCACGTAGGTTTCCGTAAATATTTCCTATAAAGATTATTTTTCTTTTTTATCGACTTTAAGAGTCCTTTGGTCATCCACGACTTACAAAGTTGATCTACTTTTTTGGTCTTTTTTTTCAAAGGGAAACATGAATTAAACACCCGAGAATATTCACGTAAAAATTCATTGTAAGAATTGTTTGGGTCGGTAGATCCACAGAATGTCATCCAGTTAACATTTGCTAATTCAATACGAAGTTTTTGCAAATTTTCGTTATTATATTCCCGGTAAACCGCATATGAATTTTCATTCGCTTTGTTAAACTCGTCTTGAATATACAATAAACTAAAAACAGGTAGATGATCGGATATATCAGTGAAAATCAAGCCACTAAACAAGCAATTATCCAGGTCGTTAGTAAATATGTTATCAATTAATGTGGCATTAAATGAAGTAATTCTAGTGGGTCGTGTTATTAAAGGAAAAAACATATTAGAGTACATAATATCTAGGAACTCATTAGTTAATTCATGATTTTTATAGTTCAATAAATTAATATTAAAATCACCCATTAGGTAACAAATTTTATTTTCTCTAGCAATTTTAGTGATTAAAGTATCGGTATTTTGAACGAAAGCATTAACATCACTAGCCAGGGGACGATAAACAACACCTATAACAATGTTTTTTCCCTTGGGTTTTAAAACTTCGATAAACAATGATTCGGCACATTCAATATCATCGTAACATAAATCACTTCGCAATTTGAAATACAAATGATCAGAAAAATATAATCCGACACCACCACCTGTTCTATTATGACGGGGGTTATGAATAAATCTATAACCAGGTATATCCATTAAAGTTTCTGAGTCTTTAAGCCAAGTTTCAGAAAGTCCAATAAAAGTAAAATTAATATTAATTTTTAACAAAAGATTTGAAAAATTATCAAAATTTCGTTGCAAACTCCTAATATTTAGGTGTAAGAACGATAAACTATTAGAAATACCTTGAGAACGCAATTTTGCACTAAACCCATCCTCAGTATAGTAATCACAGTTGTGAGCGCCTGAATAGTAATTGAAATCTGGATCCAAACCACTACCGATTGTAAACTGATCAATAGTCTTATTAAACGAAGTATTTAACGGATTAAAAATCAAATTTGAAAGTCTGTTTTCATCGTAACTAACAGGGCCATTCTGTAATTCATAAATCATATGATCAAATTCTTCATCATTAAGACTATAAAAGGGTAATACACGGCAGTAAGAATCGAAGTTAACTAATTATTTGACACACAACAGAAGTCACATAACTGGTGTAGGTAAATACTAATTCCTAGTGTCCAGTTTAAATTCGTCAAATTCTTTAATTGAGGAAAATGAATAAACTCTAGATTCCTGGCTATTATTTTTCCTTAAAAATACCTTTCCATTAGCTGTCCAAACAAATTTAAAGTTAAAGTCTCGCTTGAATGCTCTCACTGCTCGGAGCAGTGACCTACCCCTTTGTGTCAGGCTTTCATTTAAATAAATTTTGACTTCTTCATTCAAACCCAAATCAAGCGAGGATTTATTCCGTAGATTGCTTTTTTTACTCAGCATCGCATTACGAATATCTCGTCTTGAGAACTTGACAATTATTGGAGCAATGAACCCTTCTCTTGCCGATAGTCGGTGACTTATAGAAATATCCGACTCTTTAATGTTCACACCTAACAATTGTCCAATTGCAATAATAATTTCGTTTGTATTTTCCCCAGTCGAAATTGGGACTCCATGTATTTCAAGCCTATCTCTTCGAGTATATTCTCCGAGGCTTTCCAAATCGACGTCAAGTGTTGTAACATAACCCTCAAGGTTATCAATTCTCTTCTTAAACGACTCGTTTTGTGAACGTAACTCATGATTTTCAGCCTTCAAGATATCAACTGAATTAGCTAGCTCATCAAACTTAGAGCTAATGAATTCTTGACTGGCTTTAATATCATCCAAATCCGATTTAGTAGAAGTTGTAAACTTTTCGAACATTTCGTTAATTGATTTAGTCTGTTGTTGTAGGCGTCTATCAAGAAACGATTCAAGATCACTTCGTACTTCATCATTTTGATCACTTGTATGGGAATCTTCTGCAATAACATCAGATTTGTCTTCAATTCTTGAAGCAGTCTTCTCAGTAGCAATATTTCTCTTTTTTGGTGGCATATTTCTTATCAAAAGAATACAAATAATACAAATACAGCGGAGCAGAAAAGCACACGTCTGCTCGTCACGGCTCGCCGCGCTATACTATCAGTTTACCAACAGTCTTTCCTTATTAAGGACTAGCATATAGAATTTTGTTGAATGATTATGTGGATTTTAGTGTATTAATGAATTGTTTAGTTGTTGACTGTTGAGTCTATGGAAACTTGTTTTGATGGGACAGGGTATAATACTTATGGTACTGACTTATCATGGGTATACTAAACTTTGAATCCTGGTGGTACGTATCCTGTTGGATACTGAGAAAAAGTATAAATTTCAGACCCTACATGGTGTATCATACATGAAGTATATGCTGATCAAGTATTAGTAATTAAAACATTCTTAGCATCATGCAGTATGTGTCTATTTAGGTGTGACATGAAAAACAGGGACAATATGGTATATATGATATCTTAAAAATTTGATACGTTGTAATTAAAATAACAATATAACAAAGTCACTCAGTTCTACTGTACTATCCAAGGAATGTGGTCAAAACGACAACAGTTTGCCAGGTCCAAAAAATAATACTAGAAAATAAATAATACTCAAGACTAATATATAATATATATTTGCTGAAAACATAATTTTATCTTCTACCTGTGCACTGTAATAATATGCCAAGATTAGTGTCCCCAAAAAACTATACACTGTTTGATTTTCTGTAACGTAAAAACAATAAAGGCTATTGCACTGCAATAAATTTCATTGTATTCAGAAAGGGCCAACTTAGATTTTGATATATAACATTTAATATCTAATTGTGCAATATTGAATGTGCTATCGATATTTTTTAATGTTGAACGTCTAGCATTTTTGTTCATGTTTCGCTCGCTACTCTGGTTTAAATAAATGATTACAAAGCCCAGTCGAATTGTAATCAAGACCCAACGTCATATGAGCTGATATACGGCGAGTAATTCAACCAATCAGATTGCAGAACAGCTCATATACGGTGGATGACTATATTATAAATATATATTCACCAGAACAAGAATATTTTGCAAGTAGGCTAAACTAATAATGGGTAATTTGATATAAGTTATTTCACACATAAAATGGTAGTTTAACTTTAAAACATCTATAGCACAAATTAAATGTTTCTTTATAATTATATATCAGAATCTAAGTTAGCCTTTTCCAAATACAACAAAGTTTTATTTCAGTGCAATTTATAGCTTTTATAAGTTTTTACTTTACAACAAATCAAACAGTGTATAGTTTTTTGGGGACACCCGGTATATGTATACCGATTACAGACAGTATATTTAAATAATAAATTCATAGGCGTACGAGACAGGGGGGCAACTGCCCCCCTCCGAAATTTTGGAAAACCATGGAAATTTAGGCAAATGCTAGGAAAAATCAAGAAAATTTGGGCAGATTAATAAAAAAATAGATTAATTTCAAGTAATTTCATTACAATCCTCCATAAAGTTCGGGCAAACTTTCAACTGCCCCCCGGAGAGCATCAGCCCCTCACGGCTGTGATATAATTATTACAAAATTGTATAGCATCCTCTATTACAAAATTAATCTTCAAATCTATTAAATATGTATAATTACAGTATGTTATAAACAAAGGACACCCGTTTATGTAATAAATTAACATAGAAGCTGGTAGAAAGAAAGAAAGAAAGCTGAATGTTATGGTACGCAGGTTTTGCCGAATGTTAATTACGATTGACGAATGTTGTCAGTTGATAATAGACGCTTTTAGTTAACAAGACGCGGACACAGAATAGGAAGTTATACCAGAAGCGTAACTCTAGTCGTTTCCCTTATTGTTTGACGTCCACGAAAATTTTTAACTCGCTCACATCAGGCCACGCCATCCTGGCTAGTACAGCCGGTACAAAGTGCCGGTTGTACTAGCCAGGATGGCGTGATTGATGACGAATCGCTTGTAAAAACGCGGACAAATATTTGCTTGAGTTACGCTTCTGGTATAACTTCCTATTCTGTGACGCGGACGTCAAGAGGACGTGAAAATGACGTATGCACCTCGCGTTCACTTCCAGGTTTTAATCTGGGACGGCTTGTTTGTCTTTTTCGAAGCAAATTTTCTTGTTACCTGTTCATTCCTGTATTGTTTTCAATCAGTTGTCAAGATATGTGCAAGAAAAGGCTATATAATACTGGGCAAGTGTTTCCTGATGAATTAGTATGGACATTCAATAAGTTTTTTTTAGAAAAAAAGTTATTTTTTTGATTTTGAAAAGTGAACTTTGTTGCATCATTTGGAATAAATACAACAGCTGCAGGTATTGTTTACGAGCTAATTGTAGCCTATTCAATCAAGTTTGTCAACTGTTCAGTATAAATATGGCATCAGTGTTTATATTGGTAAAATTTAATACTGTTTACGATAGTTTTTCATGCTGGAAAGCGTTTTTTTTGCTTGTCCTACTTTTTGCACTGTTGTGACAAAGCAACTAAAATTGATTGAGTTTTTACTGCTTTTAAGTGCTTTTATTTTTCTATTTTCCCACGTTTTCCTGATTTTAAATAGTTGTTAATATAACTTCAGTTTAGTTTGTTCTAAAATATTTGTTTTGGTGAAGATTACTAGCGGTATTGAAGTGGTTATTAACAATGCTTGCAGTTTTGTTGATTTGTTTTATGGCGACCGAAAGTATTTGTCGAAAATCAACTCGTCTAAAATTTAGCGAAATACAAAAAAAAAACAATCTTGTCAATGGAAAAACTTTAGCTAGTATCATTAAACAATACATGGGGAACAAAATAGGATGATTTTTATTATGCATAGTCTCATATTTTTTTCAAAAGAAGCAAAAATCTGTGACGTTCTAGAGAGGACGTGAAAATTGTATTTTCGCGTCGTGAAATCACAGAATAAAGACATACAGAAGTGTATCTTCTTATTAAAAGTGCGTAAAGCCTGGTTTCCATTAAATCATAATTATCGCAAAAACCGCATCGCAAGCGTCGCAACGATTTAAAAAACGCGGAAATTTTAATAAAAACTGCGATTTATTGGAAACTTGAGTCACACCGATCACTAAGACTCTTACGACAAAGTCGCAAAGATAGACTTATTGCGATTTTTGCGATAGCGATGTCTGCGTTCCGCGACTATTGCGATGATTACGATTTAATGGAAACCAGGCTTAAGGGATTTTTTCAGTCCGCCATGTTCTTAGCAAGTGCCCTAAAGGGAGGCAGTCACCCCCTGAAAACATATTGAAAATTTAATATTCCAGGGGGGTAAATGCTTCTCTTTAGGGCACTTGCTAAGAACATGGCCGCCAGCTATTTCGGTGAAAGCGCCTTACGGTTTTGTAATGGAAGTTACACTTCTGTATGTCTTTATTCTGTGGTGAAATCGTCCAAGACGACGTCGCAAACTAGAAGCTGACGATAGTTGGCGCCAAATGACGACATCCACGTCCTCTTGACGGCCGCGTCTTGTTATCTAAAACCGTCTAATGTCGCCAGATGACGTTGACAGCGTATTTTTTAAATATCACAGCGTGTAAATGTACCTTTATAGAATAAAAGGAGAAAAGAACAATAGAAGGAAGGATAAGAGTTGCAGAAGGCCTGAATTGTTATTTAATTCAGTATACTTTTATTTTTTGATTAAAGAATTGGCCAATTCTAAAAAGTCGAAACATGTATAATTCTTGAAATTAACATAATTATTCACTCCAACAAACCATTGATCCCAGTAGTATAGCATACATTCACTACCGTAATAAAAAATATTTGTTGTCACATCATTAGTGACAATGACCAAAATGAATAAACAATGGTTTAACATATTTCATGTATTTGAAAACCAGGAAATACAGCAATAAGAACTTTTTTATTTCTGCTGTATTTCTGTAACATTGACCTGATTAAGGAAGCGGACATGATTTCAAGGGTACATGTATTTTTCATGCTATTCTTTTTATTTCCTCTTCACATTCAAACAAAGGCCTAATTTTAAAAAAACAGAACTAATTTGTTACCGCTACGGTATATTTTCATACTTTGTCAGAATGGCCACCACCTTCAATTTCATTTTGAAGTACTGTATACCCTCTAGCAATTTCCACTAAGCACCATTATCAAATAAGCCCCTATCCCTTTAAGGCCCTAGCTTCCCTCCCCTCCATACTTAGATGAAGAAATTTGTTAACCCCCTCCCCCCAATTAGCCGTTATCATATCATTTTATGGATTAATAAATAGGCCCCTGTCTCTTTTAAGCCCCTCCACCCTCTAATAAGCCCCCTCCCTCAAGATGGGTGAAAAAATAAGCATGGTTGGCCGTAATAGAGTAAATTTATATGTTTAGAGCCAACAGAAGAAAGTCCTTCCACAACATTCCCTAAAGTGGTGAGTTGGAAATTATATTTACTTTTCTTGTGTCTATAGCTTAGGCATGCATTTTCAGTACTTTCAGTAAGTCATATTAGTTCAGCCTGTCCTGTATGTCCTGTTTGGACAGGTTCATTACTTTATTATCCATTCAGCGAGTAAAACATAGATAAGAATTGGGAAATAATTTAATACACTAGGTCTTATACATTGTGAATCTGTCAATGAGAATTTGTCGGATTAACTAGAAATGCAACTGGAAAGTGTGAAAAAGTTTATAATAATTTATGTACTGTATTGTTTACATGCAGAACACAACACGAAAGAAGAAGTGTCCTACTTGTAACCACGTTGTTGGAAATGCTTGCAAGCTGTGTCCCCATTGCAACACAAAAATTGAATGTGGTAGAAAAAAACCGAGAGTATCATCAACATCTCTAACGAACCCCTCAAACCAATGGGATCTGCTGAAAAAAAGGGTATTATACTATGATTATATGCAATAGTTTTACAAACTGGTTTACACTATTGGGACGCGTGTCTATATAATGAGTGTATGTTGTTACATTGTGTTATTGTGTACATTTTTTGACGAGGGATGACAGTAGCCCAAAAAATTGCGGATATTGGTGTAGGAAATGCTTAATTGGCTGCCGAGAATATCTCCGCATAAATCACATAAAAACTAGTCACCGATCTCTGCTGACGCGATCGCTTAATCGCTGAATAGCGGCGGGCCGGAATCCCAATAGTGCGAATTCAAATCCCGTTCAGGTGAATAATCTTTCTTGACTTTTGCAGTGTAAGAAATCATTAAAATTTTCTTATCTTGTTCCGGACCAAGTTGTCCTCAGTCTGCCATTAAGCCAATATATCAGGATGTGTTTACTCTACCTTTCCCCAGTTCTTGTTACGAGGTTGACAAGTCATATTTTTACAACAACTTCGTATTTTGAATTACATTTTGAAATAGAATAATTTCTGCTTATACAGGTTGACATATTACATGAAAGTCATCGATGTGATATTGTGATCTTATATCATAAGAAGCATGCTAGAGGCCATACCTGGGGTTCATATGGTACACCAGGATTGGTTGAAGAGCTGCTCGGTGAAGAGTCAAAAACGGGTTCCAGCCTGAAAAATATTTTCCGACTTGGAATCTTAAACCAAATGGCACAGTCAAATACAAACACTGACAGTGACTCTAACCGCGACACTAACACCACTACTAGCACCCACACAACAACTAACAGTAGCACTATCACAACCACTAACCCTAACAGCAGCACAACCACTAATCCTAACAGTAGCACCAGCACTAACCCTAACAGTAGCACAGCCAATAACACCAGCACTAGCACAACCACTAACCCTAACAGTAGCACAACCACTAATCCTAACAGTAGCACAACCGCTAACCCTAACAGTAGCACAGCCAATAACACCAGCACTAACACAACCACTAACTCTAACCGCAGCACAACCACTAACCCTAACAGTAGCACAGCCAATAACACCAGCACTAACACAACCATTAATCCTAACCGCAGCACAACCACTAACCCTAACAGTAGCAGAGCCAATAACACCAGCACTAACACAACCATTAATCCTAACCGCAGCACAACCACTAACCCTAACAGTAGCACAGCCAATAACACCAGCACTAACACAACCACTATGTTTTTATGGTATCCGGTTATGGATTTGGCCAGAGCCCCTCGTCGTGCTCCGTTGACCGCGCGTAAGAAGGGCTCTGGGTACGAGAATGTGTGAAATTAACGAAATGATGAAAGCACTGGGACCGATCTGCTTCAAGGTATCTGAAATAGCCTTGACCTATTTTTTATAACAGTTTGTGATTTTGAAGTTACAATATTCGCTCGATATTTCGAGCCAATGAAGCTTTATTAACCGTGAATAAGCGAAGATAAAACATCAGGGATGATTGAGTAATCTCCAGGTAAGAATCTTGTCATGTTTTATGTATAATAGAGCAATTTGGAAAGGAAATATTTGCTTTTTTCATTCGTGAATTTTGAGAATGCACGTGTTTGATGACCTTTGATGTTTCGGCTTAAAATTTGAATTTGCCACGACAATTTCGAAGTATAAGTTACAATATTTCGCTCGATATTTCGAGCCGATGAAGCCTTAATAAGCGAAGATGAAACATCAGGATGACTGAGTAATATCCAGCTAAGAATCTTGTTATGTTTTGTGTATAATAGAGCAATTTTGAAGGGAAATATTTTCTACTTCAATCTTCATTCGTGAATTTTGAGAATGCATGTGCTTGATGTTTCGGCTTAAAATTTGAATTTGCCACGACAATATTTAAAATGATGATATAAAACAATAGTTTAATTCAAAGCTTACATTTGACTCAGTCTTTATATTAAATTATGTTTATTGTAACTAATGCCAAATAGTTAATAGTTGTGTATATGATAGATTCCAGTGAGCAGTGCTGCAGTGGTAGTGTTTCTTGTATCAAAATTAAATAATATATTATAGCTTGGCATCTACTCAAGTTTCAATCCTCAATTCTTTATATGCTTATAAATACCTAGGCATATCCCAGCTAAATGTGCATGTCTCAGTTACAATAGTCATAGAATAAAAGTTATTCTGAATAAGGAGTGCATTATATATATATAATATAAATACAGTAATTAACACACAATTTATAAAAACTGTATGTTTTGAATCAAATATGATTCACCTTCACCAGTGTTTCACAAAATATGTTGTTATATTTGCAAGACATGTCATTATATTATATTCTACTTATATCTATCTAGTATATTTGCTGAAATTATCAGCCGGAAAAGGAATGTCTCATGCACTTTACCATTATAGCACTTATATGCCCTATACTTTAATTTTTTTTTCACCCTCAGTCTAACACCAGGTGTTGGTTGCATCAAAACTGGATTCTTTCAGTGCTGTTTGATTTTACCATGTCTAACATCATAGGGTAATAGTACAATGCACTAGGATATCAATGGAATGGGTATAGAGGTTTAATTTCAATTTCCTTTGTATGCCATGCTTGAATTTTTTAATGCCGGGTGGGTCGGTTAATAGGTAAAAATGTCAATTTGATCAATTTGTTGTGTGGCAACTTGATTATGGAAGTGCTCTAACTGGAAACAGTCAAAGTCCTTTGTTTGCTTGTTCAAAGTTTATAATATATGAATACATTTATCTATACCACCTGTATGATCTGCTTAATAATATATGTAACAACCTTTGGGCTACATTTTATACATCTTTAGAGACACCCCGGCAAGTCACAACAAGGGTGAACTGATGTTGTTTTTTTTAATAAAATTACCCATTTCACTGCAAAGTGCCCAATTTTCAGCAGTTTGTTAATATTTAAATGTTTCTGTATCTTGCCTAATGTTGGACAATTTTATTTGCCAAGGAAAGTGTCCAGCTAGACTCATGATGTTTCATGTTGACATATTTAGATGTAATTTTCCTTAACACTCCCTACTTTAAGTTCTGCACACAATATTTAACTCTGAGGTCTCAAGCTAGACAATTTTGCTTATTGACTGTGGTCTGCTTGCCCATTTTTCACCTTTTAATACTGACAATTAAGCTGGCATGTATTGGCAATAACTGCTTGATCTGCAAGATGCTTGGTGGCATGGGTCTAACTGCTAGTAGACTACTAGACTGCTCACCCTGCAATTGATTTGAAACCCAATCGTGTAATAGATTCCTTACAGTTACTCAAACGTTGGTAACTCTGACTGTGGTAAACAATGCCATTGATTTGACACTGCTTAAACTGCCACATTCACCCCTGCCAGCCTTAAACTGCCACAACCTAGCGTTGACAGCTAATAAGAATACAAACTGTTTTATGTGTATTATTTTATACAATTTTAAACGATACTGTAATATACCTGTCAACCATGGTGCTGTATTGCTAGTTTTCAGCTAATTTGATATTATTTCATGCATTACTATTTTTTAACTGGTTTTAATTATCATACTACCATTTTATTACTTTATAAAGTAACTATGTTGCAGTGCTACTATTTTTATATAGCTATTTTATTGTTATTTTATAACTATTTTATTGCTACATTCTGACTATTTTATTGCTATTTTATGACTATTTTACTATTCTTTTATTGCTATTTTATAACTATTTTATTACTACTTTCTGACTATTTTATTACTATTTTTATACTATTTTATAAGAATTTTGAACTATTTTGAACTATTTTGTTCGCTATTTTATCACTATTTTAAATTCTACTATTTTAGTACTATTTTATCAGTATTTTATTCATATTTTAAAACTATTTTATTACTATTTTTGCAGTAATTTTATTACTACTTTTAGTTAATATACTGCAGTTGATCCACTATTTTATATGTATTTTCGACTATTTTTAACCTATTTTATGTATATTTAAAATCTATTTTATTACGAATGTTTCACTTTACTTTATTATTTTATTTCTATTTTGCACTCTATTTTAAATATATTTTATCCTATTTTAAACCTATTTTAATCTGTGCTTCACCGATTCAGAAAAATAAAATCTATTTAAAATAGGCTATTTTTTGTTTCAAAAAAACCTATTTATAATAGCTATAATATACAATTAAAACAGAGTTCTAATAGGTTTAATGTAGGATTTGTATATGTGATAGCAATACGATAGGGTTAAAAATAAAATAGCTTTTCTATAGGAATAAAATAGAAAGTAAAATAGGGATAAAATAGGGTTAAAATAGTGTTGATTTTCGTAAGGGTAGAGTTTGAAACATCTCTGGTCATCACCTTTAGCTGTTGTCTGGTAGCTTCCTCGGTGCGGGCGATTTCTCTTGCTTTTATAAGAGTTAGTTCATTCCCTTCAGCAATACATTTCTTACGGACTGTATCTGAATCAACTCCAAATACCAAAGCATCTTGCATCAATTCGTCATGTATTTCATCCGGATAACCACTGTTCTGAATAAGGAGGTTTCCTTCGGTTAAAAACTCGTCGAGCGGTCGGTTGTTCTGCTTCAAGTTTCTGAGATAGAAACGGTTGACAAGATGGTTGGACTGAGGTTTTACGTGCTGTTCAAATCTTTTCCAATACTCGTCTAATTTGTCTTGATCGGCTTCACTCAAATTCCATGTATTATAGAGATCAAGACCATAATCTCCCACCCATAGGAGAACATATCGACATTTCTGCTTAACAGTTCGATCTTTCAAAGGGCCATCAAACAGTAATTCACATTTCTGCCGAAATCGCTTGAGCCGTTGTGGCAGATCTGGTCCGGGTGTCCAATCGATTCTTCGGCGCGGTTCAAAGCCAGCTATAGATCACTCATTTTTGTTAACAAGTAACCAAGTACTTATTGTGTTGGGTTTTTAGACCTTCTAGTCATCAATCCCACACCTGACACCATGTAAACTTGCACGTTTTATTTGAAACTAGCTTTATTGAAAATATGTTACAATATGGCGGCTATGGCACAGAATAGAAAATAGACCAGAAGCCTCACTCAGCCAAAATTGTGTCCGTGATTTTTTATGCGCAAGCGCGAGCCAGCAAGTGTAATCACGACGCCATCAAACGCGAGCAACGCCATCAATTACTATCACTAGGTAATAAAGATTGCTGTTTTAACCGTTTTTAAATGCCACAGGTCCAAATAATGGGTCATCGCAACAGGAAGCCACAACGTAAAAAACAAAATCGTAAAATATTTGCACAAAAATTGCAGAATATACAGCGTACACTTTGAGCATGTTTTTCGAATTTCAAGAAAAACCGTTGATTTGAGGAATTGACGCTGACGCGATGTTCGCAGCAAGTGTCACACACGTCATCTAGCGTGCGCAATTCGTGATCCGCAAGGCGAAAATCGCGGACACGAAAATGTTAAGCCGAAAGGTGTATAGTGAGGCTTCTGGGGCCGGTTGTACAAAAGGTGGATAAGTTATCCAGTGGATAAGTCCTATCCAATGGATAAATCTCCTATCCAATGGATAGCTATCTGCCGAATAAAAATGCGTTGTACGAAGCACGGATAGCAGTGTGGATAGCTATCCGTCGGATAACCTTAATTTTAACCGGAGAAAACCGGATTTTCGTGAAATTTCTTATCTCTACGCCAGCTGTTGCTAGGTACATGTATTTGTAAACTTTTTGTTGTAGAATCTTCGTATAACTTGTGAATTCCACTAACCTTTGAACTATCAACTTGCAATAAAGGTTTTTTGTTCATGTTTATATTTTGGAGTTTTTCTCTTCCAATCGTTGCAATACTTCGTTTTCCCACAGTGAAGAGTTTGCTATCTACTTATCGATATTTCTTTAAAAGATTTTTGCCTTCTTTATGCGAAGGCAATAGCAAAGACTGCGAGTTTTGTTTTCTTGTTTCATTATTTTCATACTGTCCGAATATTTGTTCTTTGACCTTTCACGTCATTCAAAACAATTTTAAGAACATTTTCTCGCAAGATTTGATTGGCTGATCAAGGTCAGCGAACAAAATTTTTCTACTTTCGGTGCCTTGTTGTCTATTTATATGCCGCTATATTTGTTTGGCGTTGAAGGGAACTCATTTAATGAAAGTTTTATCGCTTGTTTTCCAGCTATATAACAGAAAAAAAGAAGGAAAAAAGCCAGAAAACGTAACGTCTAAGCACTGACACAGGTCTGCATAAAATATGGCAAAGTCATGGCATTATTTAATGGGCAAGTGACTCAAAGTGAGCTCGGTACGTCAAGAGCAAGAGAAGTCATATTAAGTAAGTTTCCATGTTTATTTTATAGTGTCAAGAAAGGGACTTCTAAACGGTATTTGTCCATTTCTATCACAATAGCAATCCTTATTAATGAAATACACATTGTTTTGTCTTTAATTAAACTTCGAGTTTATCCCCCGGATAGTAGATTTAAACTACCTCGGGATAGCGATTTATCCACCGGATAGCGATTTATCCACCTTTCGTACAACCGGCCCCTGGTCTATTATATATTCTATGGCTATGGTGAGTACGCGTGTTTATATAACAGTAGGAGACTGGATCTAGTATTACGTACAGGAAGTTAATATAACCGGAAGTGTGACATCAGGTTAATGTTTTTAAAACGAAAATTATCCAGATTGCTCTGAAATATATGTGCATTTGCGTTCGTTCTAAGTTGTCCATGGCCAATGGGGAATAGTCCGCTGTCTCCGATCTTGGTTAGTTGTTGTTAATGCTTTCCCAACAACACTATCATGTATTCTATTTAAATATAAGTTAAAACATATAGTTGGAATATTCTTCAAACCTTTATTTTGTTAATCTAGAGCATGTAATGTCCCCCCCCCCCCTGGCCCTGTAACAATTCATGACTATATACCAACTATTATCAACCCTCGTTCTTCAGTTTGACAGGGGCGGGGGCCTTTTGAAACTACATGTTTTTGTGCGTTTCGTAATATATTAAAAGCTTTTGAGTGAATTTGCTTTTATAGTGCAGTTTAATATGGATCAGTTTAATTAAAACAAAAAATATGACAGCTTGGAAATATAACTAATTAAATCCAAATTAATCCGCACTATAAAAGCAAATTCACTCTACAAAAGCTTTTAACATATTACAAAAACATGTATTTTCAAAAGGCTTTGGCCCCTGTCAAACTGAAGAACGAGGGTTGATAATAGTTGGTATATAGTCATGAATTGTTACAGGGCCAGGGGGGGGGGTGGCATTACAAGCTCTAGATTAACAAAATAAAGGTTTGAAGAATATTCCAACTATATGTTCTAACTTATACTTAAATAGAATACATGATAGTGTTGTTGGGAAAGCATTAACAACAACTAACCAAGATCAGAGATAGTGGACTATTCCCCATTGACCATGGACAACTTAGAACGAACGCAAATGCACATATTTCAGAGCAATCTGGATAATTTTCGTTTTAAAAACATTAACCTGACATCTTGTATATATGGAGGAGCAATCAACAAGTAAAAGTTCCCGAAGTGTATTTTGCCAAAATTCACCTTGGTTTTTGGCGTAGGTAAGTACAATCAGTGACAAAAGGTTTTTGGACAGTGGTATAATATATACATATCTCCGCATTTCCAAATACTGTTCAGCATAAAGCCACTATCCCTCCCTCCCCCACCCTAAACAATGTTGGGTGGCTGGCAAGGAACATTTTGCGCAGATATATCCACACACAACATTGAACGGGGGGTGCGGGGGGTCGATTATGTTGTAAACGTACGCTGTTTAGCTATTTTGTCCAAAGTGTTTTGTCACTGATTGTCCGAAACGGTATTTTAAGCCAAATTAAAATTTCAGTTATTGAAGCTAGAATTACTTGTATTTTATAGTATTACCAATGGTGTTCACAAATATAATAGATAGCGTGTTTTGGTTAGCGTAAACATGGTTAATTTGCGCATGAATTGTATGTTATTATTCTAGTTTAATCATAATGCGTTCATGCATGTTTCCAGAACCAGTCCAACATTGGGAATTTCGTAGTTTGGAACTGCAAGCGAAACTAGTAGAGCAATCTGGAATTTAGGGCAGGTAAACACGTTCGGAAGCAAATGCAATTGTCTTTCAGTGCTTATTACGTTACTTTTGTGGAGAATGTAACGTCATCGGTAACATCCGGATTAATCTCAAAGCTGTAGTATTATAAAGCGCACAGTATGCATGCTATAAATAAGAGCTAGTTATATAGAAACAAAGTAATAATGACATATAAAAAAACTATTTCAGATACAACGCGAGCGTATGTGCTATTTCTTGGTAAAGAGAAACGATATTCCTGCAGAGCGATTGCTAAAAAAGCAAGAATATCTAAAGCGTCAGTCTCTCTTATTCTGAGAGGAAAAGTTCAGCGCAAGCAAGATTTGAAAACATGCAAGAAAATTGGTAGACCAAAGAAGCTGTCAGATAGAGATCGGAGAAAATTAATAAGAACAATAAAAACTCTGCGTGATAAAGACCCAAATTTTACTGTTAACTGTGACTGCTGTCACGTGATATTTCGTATCGGACATTTTATCGTGAGGTGAAAGCAGCTGGATTTGATTATCTACCTGCGCGTAAAAAGGGGGTTTTAACAAGCCGTGATCGCACGAAAAGAAAGTCGTTTGCGCAACAATGCAAGAAGATCCTTTCTACAAAGCCCGGATTCTTCTCGCGAAATATTGTCTTCTATTTAGACGGGATTTCTTTTGTTTATAAGACACAGCCTCTTAGTGACGCTTTAGCTCCTAAAGGGCGTGTATGGAGAAGAAAGAGCGAGGGTTTACAATTGACGGTAAAAGGATCTAAAACCCTTGCGGGTGGAAAACGGCTTCACTTACTGGTCGCAATTTCTCACAACAATGGGGTTGTATTGGTAGAAGAATATGAGAAAATGACCGGTACCTATTTCGCTGAGTTCGTAAAAAAAAAAAAAAATTCCAGCACTACTATCGCGCAAGCGTGGAAGAAAATGGTTCATAATGGACAACGACCCGTCTCAGCGAAGCCTAGCAGCTAAGACAGCTATAAAGGAAGAGGGATGTGAGTTATTTTGTATCCCAGCGAGATCTCCAGACTTAAATCCAATAGAAAACTTGTTTCACATAGTTAAGAAGCAGCTTGATGCTCAAGTTAGAGACTCGCAGATTGTGCGTGAGACATGGGAACAATTTAAGACTAGAGTTATAAAAACTTTATATAATGTTTCTGTAGATTATGTAAATAATATTATCACAAGCATGCCTAAGCGAATACACGCGGTATTGCAGGTTGACGGCTTTAGAACAAAATACTGACAAAGTTACTATGACAACGGATTGTATATCGTATTTCCGTATCAACGAATCCCACACATGTTCGCGTAATAATTTCCATATTTTCTCACATGTATATGATCGTTGTTGGGAATTTAAACACATAGTTGCGTGCGTAAGGAATACATTAATACTTTGGCTTCAAATACGCGTGCGTTTCGTTATAAAAGACAGAGAAAATGGGTTAAAAGTCGACGAATCCCACTTTTCTATTTACTAATTATGATGTCATATTTCAACTTACTATAAATAGTGGGAATCGTTCGACGAAAGTCGGAATTTCATGGAATCAAATTGATTTCGCTCGAAGTTAACCGCATAATTAATTCCTTTGACATATTTACAATAAGCTAAGAGAGAAAAACAGCAAGAATTGTTGAACTTAATTCCCTTTTCTACATAAAATGTGACTGGGATTCGTGTGGGATTCGTTGATGCGTCATAAGCCACTTAGTTAGGGATGACCAGAATACATATTTGTTAACACCTTAATGTAGCCTACGTTAAATTAAAATACATCATAGATCACTGTTCGGTGTATAATATTAACTCAGCAAAGCATCGAGCGCAATGTTTCTTTGTTCATCACGCGGAATTTGTCTATGAAGCGGAAACATTCGCCATCTTACATTCATCATTTCTGTGTTCACGCGATCAATAGATCTATTGTTAATTAAAATAAGTGGGGCGTCACTCGTTGCAACGATGGCGTGTCCCTCTCGAAAACAATATATTTGCTCATCTGATTTTTCGGGGCTGGAAAATAAACCGTGTCACCTTCTAAGACCTGCAAAAACTCGCATCACGGTATAAGGGATGGTTTCCCCAACCCTACATTTTAAGCCATTTATACGTGTATGAATTTATACCTATATCACGCTTAACTGAAATTACTTTATTATGAGCCGACCAGCCAAATAATGGGTAAACACTTGTTCAGGTACTTGGTAGATTTAAACTTTTTAATCAACGCTGAACATGTAATAAATACTTGATATTTATGATACAATATTCTGCCAGTTGCATACAATCAGTGACAAAAGGTTTTTGGACAGTGGTATAATATATACATATCTCCGCATTTCCAAATACTGTTCAGCATAAAGCCACTATCCCTCCCTCCCCCACCCTAAACAATGTTGGGTGGCTGGCAAGGAACATTTTGCGCAGATATTTCCACACACAACATTGAACGGGGGTGCGGGGGGTCGATTATGTTGTAAACGTACGCTGTTTAGCTATTTTGTCCAAAGTGTTTTGGCACTGATTGTAGATTCGAGTTTGACTAATGGTCGCGGGTCGCGTGTCGCGGGTAAAAAGTCGCGTGTCGCGGGTAGAATGTCGCGGGTAAAATGTCGCGGGTAAAAAGTCGCGGGTCGTAAAAAGCTCGACTACGACATAGTCCGCCTTTCCGCCCACGAGCGTCTGTGACGCAGACTATAAAAAGGCTCCAAACCGTGTATTTTATTGAGTCGCGGGTTGAATAAAGAGTGTGTAAAAATCACATTATTATTTAGTAAACAACCATATAGGATTGCTTCAATACGAAATATTGCCCAAGAGCCTTTTGTCATGATCAAGGTTCTAGATATAAACGTGCCAGAAGCCTAAAACCCGAAAGAATAATTTCAATATGTTAAACCAACAATTATACCATGACAAAAATCCTCTAATCAAAAAATATGTTCTGAAAGAAACAAACAAGACTTTGGTAGAAATAAATTCAGTTTACCACTACTATTACAATCAGTTTTATACCAAGTTAAAAACAACCATATAGTATCACAAATAATAGATATATCCATGCTAGGAGGACATTATAAAAGTACATTATGATTCACCGACAACCCGGATATTTAAGTCGCTGTTCTCTAGCACTTGTTTCTGGAAAGTACTGATCGATGCGCAGAGGCTTGACGACAAAGCGCACTGAGCGAATTTTTACCCCTGATATGGTAGAAATTGGATGGTAATATGTATTACTAAAATCAGGACTATAAAGATAGGAATGTGCAACATGACCTTTTGCACTATCGTCTATCAACGTGCTTTACAACGTTATATGGTTCTTGTCTATATTTATCAGCCATAACATCTTCGAACAACTATTGATGAAAAACATTAAATAACTAAATTTTAATGTGATTTTTACACACTTTATTCAACGGTTTAGAGCTTTTTTACGATCCGCGATTTTTTACCCGCGACTATTAGTCAAACTCAGTAGATTCCTATTGTAAATAATATTGCAGCGTGGTCCCCGGAAGTAATTACCGCACATAGCGCGATTGTGACCGTGTGATCCGTGGTTAGTCACAAATTCCCTGTTCCTTTTGCACTCGTATATATCGAGCATCAGATGCATATTCAAGGGTGCTGTGAGTTGAGTGGTGTGCAAAGGCTTGCAAGCTTTTGTATTTGTTTTATTTTAATTTCGGGATAGGTAATAGGACCTCTACATGCGTCTTGGACCTGTGGTTTACTTATATTTTGTAATCATTATCCATCCAATGGATTTCGTATATTTTCAACGGGGACTTGAAGTAGACCATACCGTGAAATATTGTGTAAAATGTGCACGCGTATAATGCGTACGCTGTTTTGTGTATTTTTATGTAAATCCATTGTAGAAATATCGTAATTGACGTTAGCATGTATTGTATCAGTAAAGTTATTACTTGGTAATTGATAGGTGTGATTTGATGATGCATATGAATTTATCACAGGATCGGATTTGACCATACTGCGATATTGCAAATTAGGAATGGTAACAAGACTTGCACAGTCGCTTGTGATTTTGTGTGTTGTGTAATTTTCCTGTATTTCATTTGAGTGAATGGTTTTCTTAAATATATCTTCACAGGGTCTGGAAGTTGGACCATACAGTGAGATATTGTAAACTTAGTCCATGGGCTATCTTTAAAACAGGGAATCGGGGAATCCGGGAATCGGGGAACCGGGGAATCCGGGAATCGGGGAATCCGATAACAATTTTACAAAAATTTAAATAAAAATTTTATTCAATTTACAATTTATGCAATAAAAGAAAATGAAGCTTAATCGAAAGTTGAAGTCGTGAAAGAAGTCGTGAAAAAACCCAGTTTAATACTTTTAAACGGGCATTTAATGTAAACTTCACGCAGGATATAAACTAAAGCGAATGTGTAATAGCCATGATTGCGCTAATTAAAGAGTTTCGGTATGCATTGTCGCCATTTTTTGTTGGCACTTACATGTAATATAATATTTCATTGCTTTGATTGTGATTGCGATTGTCAAATATAATAGCGGTAACACGTTTGCAAGTCGCTTTTTCATGCTGACATTCATGATGTCTGGAGTGCATGGAAGCTTTAAAATGCCATCGCTAATAAAGCGAAGGCGAATAGATCATGGTCTGCCTCCAACTGTAGTTTTACTAACCAAGACTGAAGACCAGAGATAAATTTGTACAACTGAAAGTCTGAAACTATACTTTAACAAAACTTTATTTGTAAATGTTGCGGAGTTTGTACTTTGCTCTTGCCTGATTATGTTTTTCGTGACTTCGACCGTTCGAGTTGTACGGGAAAATAGAGAGTTTAAGTTCGACTTCGAATACCGATACCAACAACAGGTCATGTTCATGCGCTGTGGTCGCAAAAAGCACGAGGGCAAGCGCAAAAAGAGCGACTTCGCTCAGTCAATTTAAGCGTAGTATTGCGGAACTGTCCTTTTAGAACCATGTTGATTTAATTATAGTTCACTCTCTTTATTTACTTTACTTGACTTTATTTTTCACAGTTTGTTGTTGGGTGGAGGTTGGGGGGTTCATATAATATTCCATATATTCTACTGTTTTATAAATCACGCCCCTCCTGTAAGTCAGCTTTTAGTTGTGCGAGGCTAGCGTGTTTTGATTTTAAATAAAATTGATTGATGATGATGATGATGAGGCACGTAGCCTGAGCATCTGAAGTTGAGGGGTGTCGGAGGATTTTACCTGAAATACAACTCGAACGGTCGAAGTCACGAAAAACATAATCAGGCGAGAGCAAAGTACAAACTCCGCAACATTTACAAATAAAGTTCTGTTAAAGTATAGTTTCAGACTTTCAGTTGTACAAATTTATCTCTGGTCTTCAGTCTTGGTTAGTAAAACTACAGTTGGAGGCAGACCATGATCTATTCGCCTTCGCTTTATTAGCGATGGCATTTTAAAGCTTCCATGCACTCCAGACATCATGAATGTCAGCAGGAAAAAGCGACTTGCAAACAGGGGCGGATCTAGGGGTCGTCAAATCAGTCGCGCGACTGAAGTAAAAATTGCCCGCTCACAAAAATTTGACTCCAACTATCTATAGTGGCCAGTAGATCGAGTTACTAAAATTTTGAATCGTACCGGTAGTCCAGTTATACGTTTCATGCTGCGGCAGAGCTTCGACAAAGTAATGTTAGTCAGTCACGAACAGCGGTCTTACGCATGAAAGTTGATGGATTCGGGGGTTAAATCTGGCTATCTGATTGGCTGACACGCTCATTTCCATGGCTACGGCCATTTGCGACGGATCTGTGGGGAGGCCTGACGGATTTGCAGATTCAGGGGCTCTGTATGAGCCTTCTGATTGAACCATTTAAAAAAATTCTGCACTGTCATTGGCTTATATTTTCGACGGATTCGCAGCGTGAGGTATTCGTCAACACAGCAATATAGTGTTTACCACTGAGTTTAACATTTCGAACGTTTACTATTACGAGCGATTTCTAGGCCTACCAGCGATATCTGGAAACATTTTCGACTGACAATGTTCAGTTTGCGATTGCGGCAAACGATTTTGAATCTCTATACAACGTACGTTTGTATACGGAGCTTGAAAAGAATATCGATGCCTCACGGACGAATTTTGTTTACAAACTACTGAGCGGCGCCAGCGACAACACAAGCAGAAGCCTCGCTAGAAATTTTGGCGCAGAGAGGCTGAGAGAGCTACTGCTAGAGAAAGACAAAGCTTGCACTGCAATAAGGTAGATAGATAAATTATGGTTTTATAGTGATGTATCTTCAGTACCAAGCCATCGGTGTTGTTAATGATTGTCTGACATATGATATTTTAATATATTCGCTATGCTGCATGCATTGCTGTATTAGCATAATTCTCGCATCAAGAAGCTAAAATATGTTACAATTTCAATGTCTACATTGTAAGCATTTGTTGATTCTCATGTTAGTGAAGTTTTATTTATATCACACATGTACGCGTTAATTAACGCGTATACGTGTATTGGTTTATCCATAGCCTATCGACATGGCTTGTTAGACCGCATTGGTCTGATGTAACATGATGATGTGAAATATTTAATTAGGTAGCTTGAAAAGCTCATTGACTGGTAGCCATTCTGATGTTACTAGTTTATTAATAGTATATTTTGTGTTCAATATATATAAACTACAGTATAGACTTTATTTTATGTTCTGTCTAAATTTGGATAGATTTGTGTCAATTTGTGCACGTCCAGGTTCTTTACTGTTTTGATCTATTTTTCGAAGTAGTCAGGTCTTCCTAGCCTTGTTTATTATGTTTCAATAGCAATTTGATATTCTATGAATTGTTATATGTTTTATAAAATTTGCAAGCAGCTAATTAAGTATGTTTGTGAAATACAATACAACGAAAACTTCGAGGAATTTGTTTGATTGGCTTCAAGTTCCAATTCGTGTGATGACTTTGATCAGGTACATCGAAGTTTTCGTTGTGTTTTATTATCTATTTAAAATTAAAGGGCCCACAGTAATTGGTAACATATACTGTTGTGGTGACCCTGCCATGAATGCATGATAATGGCGAAGTTAAATAAATAAATAAACAAATAAATATTAATAGTAAGGGTTTAGTTTATTAATATTTGACTTAACATATTTGACTTAACATCAAATGTTCGTTTGAGTTTATTAATTCAATCTAAATATGTTTCATAATTTGGTTAATTAGGATTTAGGTTAATAGGTGTGTGTGGGGGGGGGGGGACCAAATCGCATTTTATATACGGAAAATTCTAAAAATCCGGTGCCGGACTATCAGCATAAAAATTATTTAGCGCCCACTCCCCCCCCCCGCCTAGAGTCGACCACGCCCAGTTGAGACCACGCCCACCGCTGATAACGCCCTGTCCACCAAAAAAAATTTGACTGAGGTACGAAAAATCCTAGATCCGCCCCTGCTTGCAAACGTGTTACCGCTATTATATTTGACAATCGCAATCACAATCAAAGCAATGAAATATTATATTACATGTAAGTGCCAACAAAAAATGGCGACAATGCATACCGAAACTCTTTAATTTAGCGGCTTAGCGCAATCATGGCTATTACACATTCGCTTTAGTTTATATCCTGCGTGAAGTTTACATTAAATGCCCGTTTAAAAGTATTAAACTGGGTTTTTTTCACGACTTCGTGTTCTGCAATTTTGGTGTGACGTCAAACTTTCGATTAAGCTTCATTTTCTTTTATTCTCAGGCCGATTAATGCTTGGCTCTTGCTTTGCTCTGCCCACGCTTATATTCCAAGACCAAAAACGGAATCCTTAAAAAGAAGCTTCCAATATAGTGGGGCTAAACTATGGAATCAGATACCTGAAGAGATACGCAATTCGGTATCGTATAATTCGTTCTGTAAAAAGCTATCTGGTATATAATTGTATTTGTTATGTATGTAATATTAGAGCTAGTATATAAATAATAATTTGTAAGTACACATCCCTTTTGGAAATCAGCTTTTGCTGAAAAGGCCAATGTGTTTAAATAAAGTTGATCTATCTATCTATCTACGCTTAACTTGATATGTCCGCGCGAGTTGCGCGCGATTGAACATATCTAGCGTTTTGTCATTTGAGTGCGTTTTAGCGTTCGAATGAAACTAAAATTCAATAAATATGAGCTGTAGGATTATGTTAGACTATAGCAACCAGCAGGGATGAGTAAACTATTCGTTTTTCTTCTGTATAGTATAATATATCATATGCGATATGCGGCGACCTTTGAACTTTGATATATAATATAATATAATATAATATAAAGCTCGCTATTGCGGGTTTATAAATTATTCAACATCGGGTCTGAATTATTCAACATCGATTTGTGTATCCTTTTTAGTTTCCCACGCGCAGAAAAATATTTGAAATACAAATAACCCAGCATATGGATGGTTCAAACTTTTTTGGGGTGGCGATGTTTAAGTGCGCAATAAATGTTGTTGTTGAAATATAATATCCTTTCATATAAAGACTCAGACAAGTGTCGAATAAGACGAATATTCTCAATATATATACGAAGATATGTATACTTATCATATTGTACTTCTGTATATATTATTCTCTCTCTTCCTCGCATATTATTTGAATGCACTACTTACTAGTTGCAAATGGTTTGTTAGTCATTATATAATATTTCTATATTTGTATTTCATAATATTTTGTTTCACGGCAGGGGCCTATATTATAATAATGATCATGGCGTGCGCGAATTCATCACGCGAAAAACGCGTTGGACTTGCGGGCACATAATACAACGTTAATATGGGTCGTTAATAAGTAGATTTTGTCCAGAGTACAGCTAACTTTGGTCCTACAATTAGACTTGTAAGCATTGTAATCTGGAACGATCGTTTTAGTGCAAATTATATTGACATTGTGCGAGACATTGTTGTATTCACAGCAACATTTACATATCTATGGCATAATCTTTAACTTTCTAATTAGTACATTGCAGTATTATTATTATTATTATTATTATTATAATTCATTTATATAGCGCCATTTCCCATAGCTCAATAGCGCTTAACAAGTGTTAAAAATATATACTAAGTGTTAGAACATAGTGCATGCATTGACTACTAAAATTACTATACTATAAAATTACTAAAAAATAATTATATGCTCTTCTCGTTAAGAATATAAAATTACTTTATGTTATGTATGTTGATAATATTAAAACAACAACTATATAGAATACTATAAAATTGCTAATAATCTTGTTAAAATAATAACTTAGTCATAATACTGTTTAAAAAGATGTGTCTTTAATCTGGTTTTAAAAATAGGCAAGGTCTCACTCTTTCTAATATACTCTGGCAGTTCGTTCCACAGTTTCGGTGCAGCATATGAGAACGATCGTTCACCATAGTTCACTAGTTTTACTGAAGGTATGGTAAGCAATCCTTTGGATGAGGAGCGTAAATTTGCTGATGGTGGGTAAGGTTTTAGCATATTATTAATGTAATGTGGAGCTGAGCCATTCAGAGATTTATACGTGATAAGAACAATTTTATAGATGATGCGTTGACTGATGGGGAGCCAATGTAATTGTTTGATTAATGGAGTAACATGGTCGTATTTTCTGCTTCCTGTCAGTATATGAGTAAAAGGTTCCGTGATAATATTTTTGTACATATCCATGAATGTTTAGTGTGCCCGCAAGCCGTGTTTTGAAACATTAAGTTAATTTCCATTATAACCGCCTATATCTTGTCACATGACCAGTCTCCATAGAAACCAAATAGTTGAAAAATATCGCCAGTTGGTTTCCAACATATCATCCAAAAATGAGGGTCATAGTGTACTTTGTTAATTTTTAATTGATTTTTAAAGATTTTTCATATTTTCGGCCACTTCTTATGAAATTGGAGCCAGGCATTAATGCACCTGAGTTGCATACATTGTAAAATGAATAAAATTTTTATTTAAATTTTTACAAAATTGTTATCGGATTCCCCGATTCCCGGATTCCCCGATTCCCCGATTCCCGGATTGCCCGATTCCCGGATTCCCCGATTCCCGGATTCCCCGATTCCCGGATTCCCCGATTCCCGGATTCCCCGATTCCCGGATTCCCCGTTCCCTGTTTTAAAGATAGCCATATCAATACCGCGGCCGGTCGCTCAAGTTCATGGCCAAAGTGACGTCACAGGATATATTGCGCGGAATAAAAAGCAAGCCATGTAGACATAAAGAGAGTATCGCAAAGAGCATAAAGCCGTGCAAAAAGTACTTTTGGGAAAAGTCAACTATAACTAGGTAAAATTCGGGTTTATGCGCTAAAAATGATAGTAAATTGCGCGATTTGGGCTTTAAACGCAACAGGGTGCCGATACCGAATATTTTGGTGATCAAATGTCACAGCATATTTTCCCATGTCAAGATAAAAATCCTTGCCTTTAATTTAACGCGGAATACAGGTTGACGAGTGGCACCTATACAAACATCGCGGCCGACACTAAAACTAAAACGCCAACGTTTGAAGATTTAATTAACGTTGATTGCATTCCAATTGACTATATACCTATACAAACGGACACCACAGGGGTCTGAGAGGATGGTATACATATAAGAAGGAAGTCGAAAGCAAGTTTTCAGTTCGAGTTTAAACACAGCGATTTGTCGAACCTCCAAATTCGGTTTACCAACGATCGAGATGGCAACTATCAAGACCAAACTGACTAAAGAACAAGTGACACAGGCTCTGAAGACACTTGGAGAATGGTTTCCAGGGGAGGCAGAAAACTTCAAGAAACATCACAACGACATTGTCCGCCATATTATAGAAGGTATGAGCATAAATATTGGAGAACAGTAATTGAAAATAATATTATTATCATTAAATTACCTGAAATAGTGAGATTTACAATTGTATGTGTAAGTGAAAATCCCAATAAAGTTTTCATTATTACTATTATTAGGTACCGAACCAAAAGATGGTGAACCCCTGCTTGTTCAAAGTCATAGCAAAGAAGTATCAGCCACTGTAACTGCAACCGCTCTTTCTTTCACACCTTGCGTAGAAGCAATTGCCGTATTTATTGTTGACGTCGTTTTTTTTGCCTTGGGCTTGGTAGGGTTGCACGTGTCCAACCAAGAACGGATGGCACGCGCGCTTCTCCGAGAATTAGGAGAAGATACTTTGCGCGGATTCCTCCGAGCTATACACAACTTCAATGCAGCTGATGGTGCCCTGGCAAAAGCCAAAGCCCTCTTTGCTATTCTTGGCCAGATCTACAATGCTGGTGGTTTCAGGGCTGTCTTCAAAGTAATTAAAGATGAGATGTCGTGGTGGGAATGGATTAAAACAGGGGTTATAGCCGTCGCTCAGATAACGGCGTGGTTTGCAACGGATGGAGCTGCTTTCATCGCGGAAGCAGCATTGAGCATCATGAGCGCCGAGTCGTTGATCGAGGCTGGTATCAAGGCTGCCCAAGTGTGCAAGTGATCCTAAGTATATTAACTTTAAACTTTAGCGTGAGGACTAAAGCGTACACAAATGTTTAGTGGGTCAACAAACTGTTTTAAGCACTAGTTGCCCTATTTTACTTATATTTGTTTACGATTATAGCTTTACATGTTAAAATAAGCACTACTTCAATGAAATTTTTCTCAATGACAGTATAATTTTCTTAATACACTTATAACATGTAGTTATGGATATAATGCATAGTATCTTGTAACTTCTATAACTTTTGATTGACGTTAAATAATTTAAATAAGCAATACAATAAAAAATTATTTAGCCAAGGTAAAACCTTCAGTATACACTATTTTACAAGAAAAACATTAAGTGGTTTACAAGATTGCCTTGCGTTACTATATATCAGGGCATTTTTTAAGAATTCATCAGTGGGGGGAGGGGGGGAGGGGCATCTACAAAAAGGGACATACTATACCAAGTGTGGAGAAATGATAGATAGTTGTTGGCAACAAAACGTTTGGTGTGGTATCGCATTTAATAGTAGGGGGGGGGGGAGGTCTGGGGGTATTCTCCCCCAGAAAATGTTTGTATTTTTCTTCCCCTATGACTGCAATTCCTGCATTTTCTGAAACGAATTTTTGGATATACATGCAGCATTACATTATGCTGTCGATAGACTGAACCTTCAGTGAAGTACTTGCATAGTATTTTATGTAGATACCACAACTTGGTCACTCAGGGAGCAAGCTTGATAAAATTAGAGGACCCGACTCCCACGAAGCGCCACCATGGTTGGCACAGAACGGAGAAATTTTGAAAATTTTGTGTCTTTAAATCGTCGGAAATGGCATTTTCAAAGTCTTCTCTACCTCTTTTGTTAGGCCCTTTCATTAATTCTTTCATTATGATTTGTGAGTCTATGCTACCCGTGAGTCAGGATGGATTATTACGAGAAATGTTGTCAGCATCAAAATATCGATTACAGATATTTGATTATATATATATTTATAATTATATCATATTTGTGTCGGTTTTCTTTGATCGTCCGAGGTTTATAACTAGCTTATAGACCTTGAATAAATGATTAGATTAAACTTGTAGACAAAACGCGAGAATTTTTCATTAAAAATTTTTGAAAATGACAAAATACGTTAGAAAACCTCCACAAATGTGATATAAGTTAGTTATAAACCTCGAAAGTCGGTTTATAACTGATATATTGCCCTCGGACCGCTACGCGTCCTCGGGGGCAATATGTCAGTTATAAACCTCCTTCTCGGTTTATAACTCTAACTAACTAACTTATACGATTTCAAATACTTCTAGTTTCGAAATCAATTAGGTTTTTTTGGTGAGGGGCCAAAATTATCCCTTCTTATAAAACACTGGGTTGGGGGCCAGTTTTCCCTTGCTTCCTACGCCCTCTGCGGTCACTAACTTGTTTAGCCGAGCCAGTCCAACAACTCAAATCTATAGGGTCTGGGAAATGCAATCCACTGGAAAATGTTTAAAATCTAATAAGGTATTTACAACACAATGCCAGTTTAGCATTAAATAAAGTGAGTGGGGGGGGGGGGCACCATGGGGCTTGGGGGGCTTTGCCCCCCAGTTATATAGTTAAAAAATGCCCTACTATATATATCGCTAAAATTATTGCTGCCCCAGGTTTTCCGCGAGTTATGTGGAGGAGAATTCGAGATTTTCGGATTCAGTGTTTAGAACAATGGATTGATGACGTTTTGTGACGTATGATTCGAATTCCAGCTTATTATGCTGGATCATAATTTCCGCTTTCTTTCTAAATGCCTGTTCGCAGGCTACCTTCTTTCCTGCAGTGTCGGTGGTGTGGTGGCAAGTTGAAAACGATTTTTCAAAAAAAAATATCGAATACTATATCGCCGTTTTGTCAGTTTTGGGTTGTCGTTTCAAAGCAGTAAGTTATCCTGAAATGTTATATGTTTATATTTATGTTGTATTGCTGTAGGTTTTACAATGCATTATTTTACAAGGAAACTGTACCAATCCCAGGTCACGCGATGTTTGACAACCTAGTATGGCAGTACCTTCGACATCCGTAACATTAAATACTATTGGTTTAACTTCATCCATATGATGTATATATAACTGACAGGTGCCAATGTTCCTAATCTCATGACCTCCATAAGCGGTGATTTTTATATTAGGTGGCTCAAGCCGCCTTCGTTTGGGATTGGGAACAATTGTTTCATAGTGATGTTTAGATAGAACATTCAGTTCTGCACCAGTGTCAATTTTACATAGCCTACTACTGGGGTGGTATACTTGTGGTAAGGCTCTGCAGTCAGACGGGTTTCAATCAGTACTTTCTTTCTCTGCTCTGTACTAAGGCTATTAATTTGGTTTGGGTTAGCACCAATGTTTGGACACTGTTCTGCTAGTAAAGTACCAAGAAATATTTTTTCATCAATATCTGGTTCATTTGAATAGCTATCATCACGCTCAAGTGAGTTACAGTTTGTTTTGATTGCCTTGAAACACATATTTTGGTAATGACCAGTTTTCTTGCATCCAAAACATTGTGCCTTAATAGCAGGACATTTCTGATCTTTATTGTGTGTTGTATTCCCACATCTAGTGCATACTGGCTTATCCCATTTCATTTTATATCCCTTTTGTCTATCATACAATGGTTTGGTCTTACCTCGATTCATGTTTCCTCTCCTGTTTTTCTGCAATGAGTCTACCTGTATAGGGTTTGAAATATCACTGGTCATCACCTTTAGCTGTTGTCTGGTAGCTTCCTCGGTGCGGGCGATTTCTCTTGCTTTTATAAGAGTTAGTTCATTCCCTTCAGCAATACATTTCTTACGGACTGTATCTGAATCAACTCCAAATACCAAAGCATCTCGCATCAATTCGTCATGTATTTCATCCGGATAACCACTGTTCTGAGTAAGGAGGTTTGCTTCGGTTAAAAACTCGTCGAGCGGTCGGTTGTTCTGCTTCAAGTTTCTGAGATAGAAACGGTTGACAAGATGGTTGGACTGAGGTTTTACGTGCTGTTCAAATCTTTTCCAATACTCGTCTAATTTGTCTTGATCGGCTTCACTCAAATTCCATGTATTATAGAGATGAAGACCATAATCTCCTACCCATAGGAGAACATATCGACATTTCTGCTTAACAGTTCGATCTTTCAAAGGGCCATCAAACAGTAATTCACATTTCTGCCGAACTGATCGCTTGAGCCGTTGTGGCAGATCTGGTCCGGGTGCCCAATCGATTCTTCGCGGTTCAAAGCCAGCTAGATCACTCATTTTTGTTAACAAGTAACCAAGTATTTATTGTGTTGGGTTTTTAGACCTTCTAGTCATCAATCCCACACCTGACACCATGTAAACTTGCACGTTTTATTTGAAACTAGCTTTATTGAAAATATGTTACAATATGGCGGCTATGGCACAGAATAGAAAATAGACCAGAAGCCTCACTCAGCCAAAATTGTGTCCGTGATTTTTTATGCGCAAGCGCGAGCCAGCAAGTGTAATCACGACGCCATCAAACGCGAGCAACGCCATCAATTACTATCACTAGGTAATAAAGATTGCTGTTTTAACCGTTTTTAAATGCCACAGGTCCAAATAATGGGTCATCGCAACAGGAAGCCACAACGTAAAAAACAAAATCGTAAAATATTTGCACAATAATTGCAGAATATGCAGCGTACACTTTGAGCATGTTTTTCGAATTTCAAGAAAAACCGTTGATTTGAGGAATTGACGCTAACGAACGCTGACGCGATGTTCGCAGCAAGTGTCACACACGTCATCTAGCGTGTGCAATTCGTGATCCGCAAGGCGAAAATCGCGGACACGAAAATGTTATAGGAAAGGTGTATAGTGAGGCTTCTGGTCTATTATATATTCTATGGCTATGGTGAGTACGCGTGTTTAGACATTAAGTTGGATAGAGTTTACAAATTCAAATATCTCGGTGTTATGTTTGATTCATGCCTTTCTTGGAATGATCACATTGATTATATTTCTACTAAGATTTCATCTCGGCTTGGCATGTTACGTAAGGCTCGAGAGATTATTCCGAGGGAGACATGTGTCACACTATATGATGCTATGATTCTGCCCTTATTTGATTATTGTTCTGCTGTTTGGGATAATTGTGGTAAAACAAATTGCGATTTCTTAGAAAAGCTTCAAAGGAGGGCAGCTAGTATCATTGAAGGATGTCGAGTGCTGCAATCTGATGTGAATCTTACACTAAGTTGGCCATCATTACAATCTCGAAGGGAGTATCAAATTTGTCTCCAAGTCCTTAAGTGTCTTCGCGGCTTGGCGCCGGTTTATTTATTGCATGAGTTTAACTACTCGCGCGAATTTCATGCTTATAATACAAGACACAAAGATAACCTCCGCCTACCTCTAGCTAAGACCGCAAAATATCAAAATTCTTTTCGATATAACGGGGCAAAAATATGGAATAGGTTGCCATTAATATTGAGAAATCAAACCAGGTTTTCTAAATTTAAAATAGATGTAAAGAAGTATCTAAGGACCGAATGTATTTAGTCCAAGAAAGTATTTAGTCTATATTATATGGAATCTACATAATATAGTTATTAGTATACAGTATGTTAAATTGTTGTAATTTTATATATGTTAGTATGTAGCTGTGTGTTTTGTAATTCTATTTTTGCCAGGGCTCCACTTAAACCAGCTATGCTGAGTTGGACGTCCCTGATTAAATATTGTTATCATCATCATCATATAACAGTAGGAGACTGGATCTAGTATTACGTACAGGAAGTTAATATAACCGGAAGTGTGACATCAGGTTAATGTTTTTAAAACGAAAATTATCCAGATTGCTCTGAAATATATGTGCATTTGCGTTCGTTCTAAGTTGTCCATGGCCAATGGGGAATAGTCCGCTGTCTCTGATCTTGGTTAGTTGTTGTTAATGCTTTCCCAACAACACTATCATGTATTCTATTTAAATATAAGTTTAAACATATAGTTGGAATATTCTTCAAACCTTTATTTTGTTAATCTAGAGCTTGTAATGCCCCCCCCCCCCTGGCCCTGTAACAATTCATGGTATATACCAACTATTATCAACCCTCGTTCTTCAGTTTGACAGGGGCGGGAACCTTTTGAAAATACATGTTTTTGTGCGTTTCGTAATATATTAAAAGCTTTGAGTGAATTTGCTTTTATAGTGCAGTTTAATATGGATCAGTTTAATTAAAACAAAAAATATGACAGCTTGGAAATATAACTAATTAAATCCAAATTAGACCGCACTATAAAAGCAAATTCACTCTACAAAAGCTTTTAACATATTACAAAAACATGTATTTTCAAAAGGCTTTGGCCCCTGTCAAACTGAAGAACGAGGGTTGATAATAGTTGGTATATAGTCATGAATTGTTACAGGGCCAGGGGGGGGCATTACAAGCTCTAGATTAACAAAATAAAGGTTTGAAGAATATTCCAACTATATGTTCTAACTTATACTTAAATAGAATACATGATAGTGTTGTTGGGAAAGCATTAACAACAACTAACCAAGATCAGAGATAGTGGACTATTCCCCATTGGCCATGGACAACTTAGAACGAACGCAACGGCACATATTTCAGAGCAATTTGGATAATTTTCGTTTTAAAAACATTAACCTGACATCTTGTATATATGGAGGAGCAATCAACAAGTAAAAGTTCCCGAAGTGTATTTTGCCAAAATTCACCTTGGTTTTCGCGTAGGTAAGTAGATTCGAGTTTGACTAATGGTCGCGGGTCGCGTGTCGCGGGTAAAAAGTCGCGTGTCGCGGGTAGAATGTCGCTGGTAAAATGTCGCGGGTAAAAAGTCGCGGGTCGTAAAAAAGCTAGACTACGACATATTCCCCATTTCCACCCACGAGCGTCTGTGACGCAGACTATAAAAAGGCTCCAAACCGTGTATTTTATTGAGTCGCGGGTTGAATAAAGAGTGTGTAAAAATCACATTATTATTTAGTAAACAACCATATAGGATTGCTTCAATACGAAATATTGCCCAAGAGCCTTTTGTCATGATCAAGGTTCTAGATATAAACGTGCCAGAAGCCTAAAACCCGAAAGAATAATTTCAATATGTTAAACCAACAATTATACCATGACAAAAATCCTCTAATCAAAAAATATGTTCTGAAAGAAACAAACAAGACTTTGGTAGAAATAAATTCAGTTTACCACTACTATTACAATCAGTTTTATACCAAGTTAAAAACAACCATATAGTATCACAAATAATAGATATATCCATGCTAGGAGGACATTATAAAAGTACATTATGATTCACCGACAACCCGGATATTTAAGTCGCTGTTCTCTAGCACTTGTTTCTGCAAAGTACTGATCGATGCGCAGAGGCTTGACGACAAAGCGCACTGAGCGGATTTTTACCCCTGATATGGTAGAAATTGGATGGTAATATGTATTACTAAAATCAGGACTATAAAGATAGGAATGTGCAACATGACCTTTTGCACTATCGTCTATCAACGTGCTTTACAACGTTATATGGTTCTTGTCTATATTTATCAGCCATAACATCTTCGAACAACTATTGATGAAAAACATTAAATAACTAAATTTTAATGTGATTTTTACACACTTTATTCAACGGTTTAGATCTTTTTTACGACCCGCGACACGCGACCCGCGACTATTAGTCAAACTCAGTAGATTCCTATTGTAAATAATATTGCAGCGTGGTCCCCGGAAGTAATTACCGCACATAGCGCGATTGTGACCGTGTGATCCGTGACTAGTCACAAATTCCCTGTTCCTTTTGCACTCGCATATATCGAGCATCAGATGCATATTCAAGGGTGCTGTGAGTTGAGTGGTGTGCAAAGGCTTGCAAGCTTTGTGTATTTTAGTTTTATTTTAATTTCGGGATAGGTAATAGGACCTCTACATGCGTCTTGGACCTGTGGTTTACTTATATTTTGTAATCATTATCCATCCAATGGATTTCGTATATTTTCAACGGGGACTTGAAGTAGACCATACCGTGAAATATTGTGTAAAAGGTGCACGCGTATAATGCGTACGCTGTTTTGTGTATTTTTATGTAAATCCATTGTAGAAATATCGTAATTGACGTTAGCATGTATTGTATCAGTAAAGTTATTACTTGGTAATTGATAGGTGTGATTTGATGATGCACATGAATTTATCACAGGATCGGATTTGACCATACTGCGATATTGCAAATTAGGAATGGTAACAAGACTTGCACAGTCGCTTGTGATTTTGTGTGTTGTGTAATTTTCCTGTATTTCATTTGAGTGAATGGTTTTCTTAAATATATCTTCACAGGGTCTGGAAGTTGGACCATACAGTGAGATATTGTAAACTTAGTCCATGTTGTCACTGTGTATTTCGTATATCCGGTCTATCCACATGTGGTTAAGGCTATGTGAGGGTTGTAAGTTTATGTCTTAGTACTAGGGTACCTGCAAGGTAGGGATTGCCTCGCGCATTAAAAGCAAATAGAACTACAGTAAACAGCACAAATTATATGATTTATATCAAGCACAGTGATTACTCGCAGCGACTAATGAGCCGTGAATGGAACTGAGAAGCAGCAATATATATTGAAGCAGCAAAGACCAGGGGTTAAAGGGCAATCAGAGGTGACAGATATTAAACATGTGCGTCGGCTATCTTTAAAACAGGGAATGGGGAATCGGGGAATTCGGGAATCCGGGAATTGGGGAATCCAGAACTGATAAGACGGGGATATTAGTGTGCTTGTTGGAAAACGCATTTACTACTTTGTTTAGAATAATACAGACGATGAACATACAGTATACACTGCGGATCAGTTGATGACTATATAGCTTATGCTATATTATATATGTATAACAGCGCTGTGCACATATGTGAATTTTAATAACATATAATTTTATTAAATTTATATATTTTATTAAATTATATATTTTATTATTAGACATAATTAGCGTCTATGGAATTTTGTTCCAACGCGCAAGTTTTTTGGATTAATAGACTGCAAAATGCATGCATCATACAGGAAACGGGATAACACTACAAGCCCACGCTTTATATGTTAAATATTAAAGCGAACGGGGCGCAATTAAAACGGCGGCGACGAGGTACGGTTTTCATTCACGGATACTTTAAGACATTACTGTGGAGTTTAAAAACTCCAACATCTCAGTGCCTAAACCAAATCTGCGCGATTTTTAGTTGTTAAAAAATAATCAAAAATATGTTAATTTTAAAGTACTGTAAGTAATTTGGGATTGCAAAGTATCCGTGAATGAAAACTAAAAACATACCGCGTCGCCGCCGCCGAATTGCGCCCCTTTGGCTAAAATTAATATTTAGCATATAAAGCGTGGTCTTTAGTTTAAATCCCGTTTCCTGTAAGATGCATGCATTTTACAGTCTATTAGTTTAAAAACTTGCGCGTTGGAACAAAATTCTATAGACGCTAATGTCTAATTGAAATTAATAAAATTATATGTTATTAAAATCACATATGTGCACAGCGCTGTTATAATCTATAATAAATTATATACCATAAGCATAAGTTATTTATGACAACTGATTCGCATTGTGTACAGTAGCGAATGCGTTTTCCAACAAGCACACTAATATCCCCGTCTTATCAGTTCTGGATCCCCCGATTTCGCGATTTCCGGATTCCCCGATTCCCCATTCCCTGTTTTAAAGGTAGCCATGTGATCGTCTCATTGACATACAGGTAAACTAAGATCAGATTTCATATCAAGTCTGTTTACTGCTAGGCGCATTTACCACATTATATAGACTATAAACACAGATTTATCACACTAAGAAAAGACACTGACAGCGGTCAAAGTCAAAAACAAATGTAAGCGTAACATTAGATTTGAAAAAGCTTTAGAAATTCGATAAAAATTCGAAGACTCGAGCGAGTTCAAAATTTGTGTTCTGCGCATACTAGAAAGCGTGCACGACCACAATTCCATGCGCTAAATTTTTTGAGGCCTATGGTTTGTGTCATGTACTATTGATAGGTAGAATAGGTAGATGTTGTACAATATACAAAAATGTGGTTAATAGAATCGCGCAGAACATTTAATTATGCCACAAGGGTAGACATTATTATAACCATATTAACCCAAACCAGGGTTAGCGCTATTCGAGCACTGAACAACGGCCCCTGCATGGAGCTGCATAACTACTGATGCAAAACTCTTATTTTTCACAGTACTTAAAATGAGTGTCTGGATTTTGTATCGGCAGCAGTTACACCGCTCTGTGATTCAGTCAAAGTGTGTTAACTTTTGACTGAAATAGTAATTACATTGCTTATTAAGAACACGTAAATGGTCTAGTTTTTCTTTGAATTATCGGTCAGGTCTTTGAAACATAATAAGTCAAGTAAACGCTTTCAGCCGGAATGCTTAGTTAAATGTCGATGATGGGTGTTGATATATTGCTTGCCAAAAAAGGTTCACTCCACCATGTACCGTGCTATTTGTCCGGGCATGTATCTCGACGGACTCGACCTCCTGGAGCATAACCACTTATGCAGAAAAACTATATTATATTATTACAAACGAATTATTTATTCATTTTTACACCAATTTAAAATAACAGCAGTTACACCACTCTGTGATTCAGTCAAAGCCTGTTAACTTTTGACTGAAATAGTAATTACATTGTCATTGCTTATTAAAAACACGTAAATGGTCTAGTTTATCTTTGGATTATTGTCAGGTCTTTGAAACATAAGTCAAGTGTTTACTTGCCGGAATGTTTAGTGAAATGTCGATGATGGGTGCTGATATATTGCTTGCCAAAAAAGGTTCACTCCACCATGTACCGTGCTATTTGTCTTGGCATGTATCCTGACCCCCTGGAGCATAACCACTAATTTAGAAAAATAATATTATATTACTAAACGAACTATTTATTCATTTTTGCACCAATCTAAAATAAGTGTCTGATTTTGTATTGGCAGCAGTTACATGCACCGCTCTGTGATTCAGTCAAAGTCTGTTAACTTTTGATTGGAATAGTAATTACATTGCTCACGCACGGCATGCCAAAAAATAGGTACGCGACCGCGTACATGTATCTGCGCATTAAAGGTCCAGACACGCCGGACGCGATTCGACAACGCGACGCGATTGCTCTCATTGGCTGTTTTTCAAACTAACTGAAAAATCGCGTCGCGTTGTCGAATCGCGTCCGGCGTGTCTGGATCTTAAGGTCTGATTCCACGACGGCGAAATTCGTCGCGAGAACTTGTGTCTGCGAAATACGGTGGTTGCACATGAGCGATTGTATTGAATTGTCCCACTTTGTCCGCTTTCGCAGTAAGTAGAAATGTTTCGCATTTCGCCGAGTAAAAAACGCTCGTGGAATCAGGCCTTTACTGCATTGATGTTGCATTCTCGGAATTACATTTTTACAGCAATTGTGCGAAATTGTGCTAGTTGAAATTATATGCCTGCTTCAGATATAATATTTACATTTAACGGGCCAACCAGTGACTTCTAAATTAAGAGGACGAGAACCATTTATATCCCGAATCACGGCAACTGATAACAATCATACAAAAATGTTTCTTTTTATCTGGAGCTAAATATCTGCTATTCATACAGTTCATTACTTTTAAGAACAATTTAAAGAAAATAATTAATTAAGGCTGTAAAATGTGTGGATTCAAAGACGTGGGATTATAC